>CM077505.1:37040306-37267383 GCA_039654745.1 Houttuynia cordata | reverse complement strand
TCTATCACGTCGGAGGACGATGACTATCTCAATATTGAGGGTGATGGTGGTTGGGATTGGGGTACCTATTCTGCAGAGGCCGGTCCTTCAAAACATTGTGAAGAGGAGACGATGTTGACCGGAAGTTTGCAAGCAGAAGACTACGAGGCACAACTTACCTTAGGGGCTAGATTCGAAAGCGTCAAGCAGTTCAAGATGGTTCTAACTGATCTGGCAATCAAGAGGAAATTCATGTTCAAAGTAGCGGATGAGAGCAAGGACACATTCGCTGCAAGTTGCAAGGTTTCGGGGTGCAAGTGGTACATACGAGCGTCGAACAGACTTGATGGAGTCAGCGTAACAAGGAGGGAAGAACGGCATACATGTGACACTTCTCTAAGTTCGAAAGATCATCCATTGGCTTCTCACCTCTGGATCGCGAGGAAGTGTCATGGCCTCCATAAGGATTCAAACTCCATAAAAATCTCAAATATCCAACAATACATTGAGAAGCATTGGGGCGTCACCGTCAACTATAAAAGGGCATGGAGGGCGAAAGAGGAATTGATCCGATTGATCGATGGCAACCCTGAAGACGCTTATCGTATTTTGCCACAATACGGAAGGGAATTAGAGCGGTCTAACGCAGGTACACATGTGGTCATCGAAAGATCAGCTGATATACCTGATATCCCAATTGAGTTAGCCGGCTACGACTTCAGACGTGTGTTTTGGATGTTCGGCCCCGGTTGCAAGAGCATTCCGAAGAACACTGAGACCGTTGCTCACGCTTGATGGAACATTCCTAAAAGGAAAGTACCCTGGAGTATTATTGGTTGCTACAGCAATCGACGGCAATCAACAATTAATGTGTCTTGCATATGCAATTGTGGATAAAGAGAATATCAAAACGTGGTAAGTTTAGAACCAGGAAAGACGACTGTATGAGTAGTCGTGTTAGGCACGACACGAATGGGCACACAGTCGTGTAATCGACAACACGACTACTCATCTAGTCGTCCTTTGCTTATAGACGACCTTGTAACAACCTGAAGCATTCTATGTTTAATATGTTTGTCTCTCACTTGTACAGGACGTGGTTCCTCACCTTACTTAAATGTTTTCTCTTTACGGACGCCCCGGCATCCCTGGACACTATTGTCTCTGATAGACAGAAGGGCCTTCTAAGAGCGGTCGCCGATGTCTTTCCCGAGGCTCACCATGGGTTTTGCCTCCGGCATATGGCCGCAAATATGCTTAATACTTGGAAGGATAAGTACCTGAAGGAACTCCTATTCCGAGCTGCAAAATGCTTCAGGAGACCAGAATTCGACGCTACGATGGAGAAGATGAAGGAACACAATGAGGCGGCCTGGAAATATGTTGACAATATTCCGAAAACACATTGGGCGAACGTCGAATATCCGGGTAAAAGGTACGGCACTCTCACGTCGAACGCGTCAGAAAGTGTAAATAATATGCTTCTAAAGGCAAGGTTTTGGCCAATAACTCGGTTGATCGAGCAAACGCGGGCGACCACAAGCGTCCATTTTCAGAGACGCCGAATAGAGGCAGACGGCCTACCGACTCCGTTAACAAAATATGCACAGAATCATATCAATCAGATGAGGAATCAGAGTGCTGGAACAATTCGAGTTCAACCGCTATCATTACGGCAGTTTGAAGTGACATCTTTATACCATGTGGTAAGCATAAATTTGTTTTCTGTAAGAGACGCCTATAACAAAGTCGTGTCGTCGAAGACACGACTAGCCATACAGTCGTGTCTTCGACGACACGACTGTATTGTCGAATACACTAATGTTGTTCATGTTTTCGCATCAGGATGTTGTGGACCTTACGAATAGAACATGCACATGCGGCTTCTTCCAGAGCATGGGACTTCCGTGCAAGCACGCCATGGCATGTATTAATGAGAGGAGTCTGGACGCGGTAGAATATTGTGAGAAGTGGTACTGCGCAAGTACGTACCGCACCACGTACGAAGAAGTAGTGTTCCCTACTTTAGACAGAAGTCAGTGGGGAAATTACGGCGTATTATTTAAATGCGAACCGCCAAGGCTTGAAGCTCCAAAGAAGGGCAGGAGAAAGACAAAAAGAATTGAGTCACAGCCCGATCCACCTGCAAGGCCACGTGCGAAATGTGGGAATTGTCGTGAAGTTGGTCACAACCGTACAAAGTGCACAAAAAGCCCCGTTCCGAAAGAACATCGGACGCGCAGGAAACGAAAACTTCCGCAACAAGGCAAACTGTCTACGAACGAGACAGCGGATGTACGCCGCTCCGGCTTACCTCAGCCCCCACCATTCTTCACTTAGGATGTAGTCAAAGTCTTGTATAGCGCAGAAGGCCTACCCAAATTAACATCTCTACTGTCGTGTATTGTGAAACACGACTACATATAACGTCGTGTTGAATCAGAGACGATTATATACGTAGTCGTGTTGTTCCAGAGACGATTATATGCGTAGTCGTTTTCCATCAGAGACGATTATATGAAACTAACCTGTTGTATCAAGGCCGTATTCACATTCATGATAGCGATATTTTGTCTACATCTGGTATGAGTCAAATATGTGAACTTTGTACATTAAAAATGAACTTTGTACAGTGAAAGAGTACGGCCGGAAGCTGTACATCTGGTATTTACAGGAAATGAACTTTGTACATTAAAAGAATGTGAATAAAATGAATTTGAAGTTATTCTTTATCCGGAAGCCGCAAAAAACCCGCAACTGTGACAGCATCTTTTGTGCCTTGTCCGGAATCGTCGTCAAACTCGCTGTTAATAAGCCCCCGAATCAAGGTTGAAGCGATGACTGGTCGCCACAGTCGTGTGATTGTGGACTGGTCAAACTCCGGGGGGTTCACATTGGACGCCAAATGCGCGACGTACATCATGATGAAGATGCCACAGTCTTTCGAATTTTGTTGCCACGGCGCTTTGGTTATCTGAGTCATCTTCCAGTCTAGCAAACCAAACCACCCCAGCTTGCCTGCCATAACGACGTTCATGAACTGCGTGAATTTGTCAGCAGCTTTTCTGTGATGCGGATATAATTGGGATCTGCCAGACAGTGGGTTGTAGAAGCGCCATACACAGTGCGGGAAATGGACATACACGAGGCAGAAGTGGGAGCCGGTGCGGATTGGGAAAAATGCGTAGAACATGTTCCTATTCAAGCCGTCCAGCATCCTCCCGAGCTTTTTAACCAATTTGGCATTATTTCCCCCTTCCTGGTGCTCCTGCGAAAGCGAAAGAGATTTAGACAACGATCTAATAATATCATAATTATTTACTTATCACTCCTTCTGCAGGGAACACTTACGTTGTCGAATATCTCTTTGAATGCGTGGCAACCAAAAAATGCCCACGGATATTTCATCGGGTTTCTCTCGTTGCGCTGGCTCAACAGACTTAAAAAAGCATCTATAACCTACAGAAAACATATTGAGGAGTCATTACACTTCGGTAAGGCAACATGCAACTTCCAATTAAAAGTCGATTATTCTATATATACGATCTGCATAGTAGTCGTGTCCTCGATAGACACGACTATGCGTATAGTCGTGTATTCCATAGACACGACTACGCGCAAAGTCGTGTCTTCGAATACCGACTTTATGTCTACAAAAAGATATGAGGAGCATAGGTTTACTTACATTGGTGTTTATTTCTGTTGTTTGTAGGAGGGATAAATAGTCGTCATCACATAGCGTTGGGATTGGATAAGCCTTCCTCGGATTGGCCATCCATCCATCTATTGCCACTCTATCCCGCTCTAACAGTACCCCCTTGTCGAAGCATAACTCCGAATCGGCATAGTGGTCGGGGAGAGCAATTACAGACTTAGACTTCTGAGGGGTTAGGAGGACATCGACGTCAACCGGCTGTGATGCGGTTAAGCCAGTGCCCTCGGCGACCTCCTCCTCCTCCCTCGCCTTCTCCTCCTCAGCCTCCTCTTCCTTCAACTCCTCCGTCTTCTCCTCCTCCATCGCCTCTTCGTCTGCTTGCACCTCCTCCTCCTTCCCCTCCTCCTCCTTCCCCTCCCCCTCCTTCGTCTCTTTGTCCAGAACATCCGCCTTCACCTCCTCCTCTTCGACGTCCCAGCCCTTCACATCCTCCTTCACCTCCTCCTTCACGGTTTCGATATCCGACTGCCGTATGGAAGAGATGACCTCATCGATGATAGAGGTCGCCTCTCTATCGGATATGGTTTGTTCGGAGTCGGCTTTCTGCTGAGGGGACCTATTTCTTCTTTTCTGCTCCTCCGCCATTCTCCGTATATGGTCCTCTTCTCTAATCCTCTGCTCCTCCTTCGAGCCGACAGTCCTGAAGCGCTTCCTTATCACTACACCAGGGGGGAATATGTCCCGGCCGTACGTCGGACGGGACTCGACTTCTGCACGCTCCATATCTTCCTTGAATTCTGGTTGGAGCTTCTTCAAAAACATCTTGGCAGAGGATCTCTTCGCAGCCCGTTCCATCTTGTCTTCCTCAACCGCGCGTTTGATGGGAGCTGAAATGACATTTTACTTCTTCATGTCAGTAGTAGCAGCACGATAAAAAACATAGTCGTGTTATATAGAACACGATAAACCACATAGTCGTGTACAATGAAACACGACAAATATAGTAGTCGTGTATAATGGGGCACGAAAAAATAAATCATCGTCTACAACTTACCTTTACCCCATTTCGTCGAATCCAGATGTGACTTCCTTGCCAGCTCCTTCGTCCGCATACCGATAGGAGTGTTCTTATTATGCTCCTTTTGAAGGAGCCGCTTCTTTGGGTCCATCTGATGCACTGATGACGATTGTGGCCCCATTTGGGGCCGCTTCTTCGGCTCCATCTGATGCACCGATGACTTCTTTCTCTCCATTTCGGGGCGCTTCTTCGGCTCATTCGTCGGCTCGTCAGTCATCTCCTCCTTCGGATGCTCGAAGATCTGACCTTCTAACAGCATTGACGCTGAGGCGGCAGAGGACTTCATAGAGTGGAGAATCTCTCGCAGAGGTCCCATCTCCTTCCCATCTCCTCATTGGAAGACAGAGCTATCTCTATTAGTGACTGTATGCCCTGAAGGGCACCCTCCAATCGGCCCATTGCAGTTGCAGTCGACTGGGCAGCCTTTCTCGAGGAAGTGGAGGCAGGTTGGTTGGGAGTCGTCTTCATTTCCGGCCTCTGCGGCCTCTGCCGTCGTGGAGGATGGGCCCCTGAGGTTGACGAAGCAAGGAGATATGCCTCTCCGGCCATGGGGCTGATTACGTCGACGAGTTCCTCCCCTATTTGAAGATTGTGGAACACTCCCGTCCAATAGTCGGCCATGCGGTGCTTCTTCTGTGCACCTTTCTTCACCTCTGTAATGAGGGCCCCACTTCCTGGCCATCTTTTCGCCCGTGGGCTGGTAGGGCCCATGACAGGATGGAAGATTGTCGTGTGCTCAAAAAACCAAATCTGCAAATTAAACAGTTGAAAACATTATAACAATGCGCGGTTGCCTTAGTCGACTATAAGTTCAACACGAATTGAACTATGGTCGTGTCCTAAAAAACACGACTATATACCTAGTCGTGTTTCATTATACACGACTATAAATATAGTCGTGTTCTATAATACATGACTATATATATAGTGGTATTGTATAAGACTTTTTCTCGATCGAAGACTATGAATGCTACATACCTGAAGGACATATGCGGCGCCATTTAGGCATCCACCGCCCAGGCACTCTCCTTGCGATCTCGCTCCCACTAGGCGGCTGGTATGGGTTATACCAGAAACCAACATCTTATGTATAGCCCCAGCCCAATTGTATGACCTCAATCTTGGGAGGTCGTCAATGTAACGGTACAAAGAGGGATGAACCGCTCTAGTGCTGTGTGGAAACAACACCGTGGAGAAGAGGAGGCAGATGATCATCCTCGCAATGTCCTCCTCTTCCATCTTCAGTTCGCCCGCGCTAAGCTTGTCTATCATTTCCTCAATGTGTGGAATGTCTGCTCTCCTCGCGGCGAAGTACTTTCTGAAGAATTGACCTTCCGGTCGGCGTGTCAAAGAGGGGAGGACCTCAACTCTGTCGCCCTTTGCGGGCAATCCGGTGATAAGGGCAACATCTTCCTCTGTGAAATGTAGCGTCCTACCCTTGATATTGAAGACCTTCACCGACTCATCCCAGTACCTGACCAAATGGTCGAGGAGGTTCCGAGATACAACAACGTCCTCACCTTCAAAAATGACAGCGAAACCAGCCTCGTTCATCACTTGGGCACATCTTTGGTGACGCTGTAGGAGGGCCGCACACTTTTTCATCGCCCCCGGTTGACAACACGTCTTCAGCGCCGGTCGCGCATTATATGTTCTCTTCTCTGGTCGGTCCATCGGAGCCTTCCTTTTCCTGCCCCTCTGATTTCGCTGCCGAGGTGCGAAGACAAAATCATGATCCTCCTCCTCTTCCGGTGGTATTTCCTCCATAGACTCATCTCTTTTTTTATCCATCTGCAAGGAGTGAGGTATAGTGGTCAGTACAAAAGTGTCCTCGGTGCAACACGAAAATATAAAAGTCGTGTCGTCGCGGACACGACTAAATACACAGTCGTGTCTACTCTAGACACGACTTTATAGTTCATAGTAAAAATTAAAAATTCAAATGTCCGACCTTATGAAACTAAAATCAGGTAGGATAGTTGTAACTTACCGTAGTTTAGTCGTCTGTATGTCTATATTTCCTCGCAGGTGCCTTCACAGTCTTCCTCGCCGTGCACCGAAGCTCAATCCGGTCAATCCGCCTGTTGCATGCAGGCGGAGGGAGCCGCGGGGGTCTTCTCAAGGTTGAAGATCAGAAATCCCGATGGATGCGCTTCAAATCGCCGCCTTTGTCCACTCTCCCTCAGTCGTGTCGTTGAAATCCAGCAGGGGGGCAGCTCGATATCGAGATGGGGAACGCGAATAGGCTCGAACTCGTCCGTGTATTCTGCCGGTTGAATCGCCGCTCCAACTCGCCGGTCGCCGGTGCCGTCGCCGATGGGAATCGCCGGAGAACTTCACACTCGAGGCGTGTTGTACACAACACGCCTCTTCGCACAGTGTTAACACGAAAAAATAGAAGAAAGGGCATTTTGGGTACATCAAGTCCAGATTCCGGGTCATATGAGATTTCACGGGAAAAACCTGGTAATATGGGAATATGAGATTTCGCGCCAGGTAATATGGAAAAAACTCATCAGCTAGCTATGTTTCTAATCCTTTGATAAAAAACTTTCAAATAAAAAATTTTATATTTAGTGTATTCATAATCTTTGGTTAAAGTATGTGCTAAGGTAGGCTCCATATGACATGTTGTCAAGAAAGTTGCTGCCACCACTACAGCCATTATGCCTAATCACTTTATCCTAGATCTAGGTCAGGAAATGAGATCAAATCCTTGGACTTTGCAAGTTAGTCTTTTAACGTGTAGCTCGAGCAAACCAATAGGTCAAAATTTTGGCTTGGAAACATATACTCTTTCCTTGTTTACAGCCTGTTGGTGTCTTATATAGAAGAATCAATAGCAATATTAAAGACAACGTTAATAGAGGTCTATACTAGAGGGCTGTTATAAAAAAAATAATTCTAATTATTTCTTTTGTTACAACGAGGGTTGTCCGAGTCATCGGGATCCGACTAGAAGGGGTTGGACAACCAGCCTCTTATAGAAGTACTATATCCGGCCGCCAATTCCCTTGAGCATGTCATTCGTGGGTGGCCAACAGAGGGGGATTCGAACTAAGAATCTCAATTCCTTTCAATTTGAGATTGCGGGTGGACGTCGTGCATAATTCATTTTTAAAAAACAAGTAGGACTATTAATGTGTGGAATAGAGGGTGTACATATGAACTTGTACTAAAGATTGAACAAATGGGGCCTCATGCCAACATGCAGGCCATAATTAAGCGGGCAATGTAGCAAGTGAACTGAGTAGTATGTGCAACCCACAAGTAGTATATGTTCTAATATACACCCTCTATCCAATGAAGCTTGTCTGCATTTGAAAAACTCTGGGTTCATCATTACATGGCTGATTTTCCCTCACGATCAAAAACACAGATTTTATTTTATTGGACGGAGGGAGTACATAAGTTGATGACTACACATTTTAAAATGTGACGCCTCTGGTCTGTAGTTTGTGACTCGATTTGTGTTTCAAGAGAATAACACTATCGAGTATGCAAAGTTCCAATGCTGGTTTAATAAAAAGGTCCCAGTATCTAGAATTGTTATTTTGCATAATTAATCTTGATATATTTGACATGATATGGCATTTAAGGGAGCCAATGTATTAACTACTCCATCTATTAACCCTTTTTACTCCATCCACATTGCTATGACGACGATATCATGGATAATTTATTACAACACAATTTTTTCTTCAAATTCAGAAAATTAATATGGACGAGGGAGTATAGTTTTTTTGTAAATGACACTTCAATTCGCAAATTACAGTCCTTGAATACATAAACCATTTTTTTTTCAAAGTTTCCCATTTCAGTTGAAAAAGGTGTTTTCTTTTTGGCAAGGGTTGGATAAAGAAGTTTCACCATTGCCATCAGGATAGCCTAAATTGTGGGCCAAAAAAAAAAATTTGTTCCCATTACTACTATATCATTTTATGAAGAAAAACTGATCCTAAGGCATCTGAAGAGCCTGGGAGGAGAGAGAAGCTCTCCCCTCTCTTCCCTTTTTCCCTTCTAGCAAAAAACTCTCCTTTCCCCATCTCGTCCCCTCCTTTTCTTACTAGTCTTCCGTCCCCGCCCTAACCAGAGGCCGGCCAAGGCCATACAGCTGCTGCAGTATTAGGGTGGTGGGAAGGGCGAGTGAGGGGTAGAGAACCATGGGTGGGGTGACGAACTTTAAAGTCTCTTACCCCCTAGATTCTCTTGCCCCAATCTCCCCCCTCCCCACCGGTGGCTGGTACATGGTCCAGCCTAAATGGTGTATGTCTGGAGGTCGAGCCCCTGCATTGGTGGAAGACTTATCCGCCATTTTTTATTTTTTAGTGGGTCTTTTGGTGGTCGGGAGAGTGGTGAGAGGGAAGCCTTGCTTCTCCTCCTCCCTGACACCTCCTGTCCTCTTGATCCTCTTTCCTTGACCTTCATATGGAAGTGCTGGTAGCTTCAGTGGATAGCTTTATGGGCAAAGATGACTCTTTTGGTGGTTATCATCTTGGGGTGTTTGCTCATTTCGGCTCATTTGCCAGCAGACCTCATTTCCCTTAGGTATGACTGGTTGGTTTCTACTTTGGGTGTGCCTCAGTCGATTGGTGATGGGGGTGAGAAAACAACCTTCGTTGCTATGGGCGTGCATTCAATCATCCAAATTTGTAGTAAGCGCCTAACGATTGGGCGATTATCTCCATGGCTACCACTTGTGATGTTGTTGCCTAAAGCTCATAACCTGATAGTTCCACTATATGTTTCTTTGGCTATATTACGGAGATTTATTTTATTGGATAATCAACATTAGTCTTCCGACTATTTGGAAATAGCTCAGGATGATTAGTTCAAGGTCCTTTGTAATGAATTCGGGCTCGATGTTGTGTCTTTGTTTATGGAATATCTACTAAATTTTTTTGTCAAATTATTATGAGAAGAGTTGTCAAATTATTTGAAGAGGACTCCTTGGTTGTAATATATGGGATAGTTGAATAAAGTTTCTTTGTTAAAAAAAAAAATCATACAAAGAAAGAATTTTTGAAATCAAGCTATGTGCCGACATATAAACACGAAGAAGGATTCTACTGATATTTCTATGACAATGTAGAGTCAATCATATGATAACGAAGTGTGTATATAAAAAAATTTCTATGATAACGTAGAATTATGACATTGTACTATCTAAATGGTACCATATTTTGTATTCTCTACATTCCCTCTCCCTTGATACCGAAACAACCCTTTTACCTTTTAAGAAACATTGCGGGATACCTCCCATCTCATAGATCTGTAATTTCATTTGTTCACTCGATCTTTATTTTTTTGCCCCTCCCATACTCCCTCCATCCAAAATTACCCGTCATCATTGGAAAACCAAGATCACCTATCCTCATTTTGGTTTTCTAATAAGTACCCGTAATTTTGGATGGAGGAAGTATTTAATAAAATAAAATATTTTTGTCATTCTAACACATTCGATCCCACAATTCATATACTCCCTCCATCCGGAATTAGTTCATACTAAAAATCCTTATGTAATAATAATTCCCGACGGAGGGAGTAAGTAGAATTAGTAAATAGGTATGAATAGATTAGAACAGGGCAAATAATAGTCTTTGGAAAAAGGGTATTAAAAAAAAAAGAAGCAAACCCCTGCAGCGTTTAAAAAACAGGAGAGAGGTTCCCTTCAAGTCAACGAAACTCTATGTGGGCCCCACCCCCGTCCGTTAAGCCTGTCCAGTCAACCACAAAAAAGCACAACGTGTCGCTTTTCATTTATCTCTTTCCGACGTGTCCCTTTCTCATTGGCCCTTTGCCCAAAGGCTTTTATAACATCAGATGCCGCCACTGAGGCCTAGCCAGCGTGCCGGGAAATTTGACAAAAGAATTTTCTCCTACACACTAATTTTTTTGTCATTTTCTCAGCCCCCAAAAAGGTAAACGAATGAGTCTTATAGTATGCGCCACAGCTCACGCGCTTCTGCCCGCTTCGACGACTAAGGGGCCGTTTGGGGCGTGATTAAAAGCAAAACATCCAGATGGGATGTTTTGCTACACTGTAGCATCTGGATATTTTATATATCCAGCTGAGGTGTTTCAGCTGGATGTAAAAATCCACATGGATGTTACAGTAGATATCCAATATCCAGTCTGGATATTTTTGTAATAATCACGCTCCAAACGGCCCCTAAGGTAGCGGGTTTTCAATCTGGTGGCACACATTAATGCAGGTGGCTGGGGCGGGTTTGAATTGCCTGCCCGCCTCTTCTATTAACGGGCGTGAGGGAGGAGGTTATAATGTATGAGGCATCACTAGCCTATCATCAAACACATTAGCGCATCAGGGCGTGGGCAATGGGATTTCGATTTTGTGATGTGCTTAAGTTAGGGCATAGGCGAGTTTTAATCGCCTGCCCGACCTATCTATTAATCTACATTGGTGCATCATGGGTCGTGTGATTTTGATTCTGCGATGCGCGTCAATATAGCGTGCACACAAGTTTGAATCGCCTGCCCGGCCTATCTATTAACGCGCTTGAGAGGCTCAAGAGCGTCATGGGCCATGGGATTTCGATTCTGTGCTGTGCATTATTAGGGCATAGTCGAGTTTGAATTGCCTGCCCAACCTCTCAATTAACACGCATGAGAGGTTCCCTACGCGAGAGCGTACGCCGTCGGACGTGAGGCAAGCGCATGTTAACTATTTTCCAAAAAAACATAAACAGTAGGGAAGGGAATAACGAGGCAGTCCGGATCTAAGACAGAGACCGCAGTTTGGGCTCCACGCCACATAATTTATCCACATACAGACACCTTCTTTCGAACCTATCAAAAAAGTAGATCTCTCTCTCTCTCTCTCTAGAAAATCTATTATGCTTCCTTTTTTTTAATGTATGACATATACATTGACATAATTTTATAATAATGAAACTGGTAGTATAATACAAAAAGGGAGGGAATTTTCTTCCTTTGTAGTCCTTGTGGTCTAGTTCCAATGGCCAGAAGCAGAGAGGACAGAGGTCATCTCTTTCACACCTTTCAAGTTTTTTCAATCCTTCACTCACCCAAGCAAGCAAGAATCTAGCTAGAGTTTCATAGCTCAATTATAGAGGTTTGTCTCCTTGATCCATCCTATTTTTGTATGGTTTTCTGTTTCTTTTTTTACTTTTTTTTTGTATGTTTGTCAATCTGGCATCTGGGACTTCCTTGTTTTGATCAAATTCATGCATACAATCCAATTTCCAGTAGAGTGGTTATAGGCCCAACTGGGGTTTCCATTGCTTCCAGCTGCACAATAGATAGAATGTGTTTTTAGTGTTTATTTTGTCAAAGTTGTAGCTTTTGATCTGTTTCAAATATCTTAGAATCTGGGTTTTTGGGGTGGATTAGAGATGGAGGAAGTTGAGGAGGCCAATAGAGCAGCTGTGGAGTGCTGCCACAGGGTTTTGAGTCTTTTGTCACAACCTCAGGAGCAGATGAAGAAAAGCAATGTGATGTTAGAGACTGGGGAAGCTGTTCATAAGTTTCAGAAAGTAGTTGGCCTTCTTAGTACCAATTTGGGCCATGCAAGAGCCAGGATGGTCAAGAAACCCCAACCAAATCCCCCACCAGAGTTCTTGTTAGACAATCCAATGTTGAGAACAGTGCCCCCATCTAAATCCTTAGAACTTAGGAGAAATTTTATGGAAAGTTCAACTCCAGGAGTGGATTCCAGCTCAATAGTTAAGACTTCTGCACAAGTTTCCCAGAAACTGTTCCTAGAAAATCCATCTCTTGAAATGGACTCTTCTTATAAGAATATGCTCCAACTCGCACCTCAAACAACTTCCGCGAATCATTATCACTTCCTTCAGCAGCAGCAGCAGCAGAAGTTTCAGCTTCAGCAGCAGATGAAGTTGCATGCTGATATGATGTTCGGGAGGAGCAACAGTGGGGTAAATTTGAAGTTTGATAATTCCAGCTGCACGCCGACGATGTCATCTGGCCGGTCTTTTATGTCGTCTTTAAGCATGGATGGGAGTGTTGCAAGTTTGGATGGAAGCTCCTTCCATCTGATCAGCACATCGCAGGGGACCGACCAGCGGAGCATGCATCAAGCTCCAAGAAGAAGGTGCTCTGGTAGAGGAGAAGAAGGCAGTGGGAAATGTGGGAGTACAGGAAGATGCCACTGTTCAAAGAGGAGGTTTGATCTTACTTTCGGCTACTCTCTTTTTTCTATGCATCAAAGTAATTATTGTGAAGAATTAAATTCTAATCTTGCTTTATTGTGTTTGGTGTAGAAAGCTGAGGGTGAAGAGATCCATCAAGGTTCCTGCTATAAGTAACAAGCTTGCAGATATCCCTCCTGATGAATACTCATGGAGGAAGTACGGTCAGAAGCCGATTAAGGGTTCTCCACATCCAAGGTATAATCATCTTACTTTCCTTCTATATTCAGAATGCCCGGTAGATCAATTTGGACACTAATCAATTTTCTCTGTCATCTACTGTAGCTAACTTTCTTATATCTTGTGAGACTACTTATGTGTATTGGATTTCATTTATATAAAAAAATTTCTGTCAGATCCGTTACTTTAATTTTGTTGAGCATGAGATCTTTAAAACTAGAACATTATACATTACACACGAAGACCATTGATTATGCTAAATGTTTTATTTTCGCCATATTCATTTTTAGTCGGTGTTTGTAATTATTCAATTTCAAATGATTGTTGAGATAATTGGCGTTAGTATAAAAACAGTGTGCGATTGGCATGAAAACCTAGTTGTTTCATTGTTGGACTCATTTAACAATTATCAAGGCCTCAATTATAGTCGTCAAATATTTAGAAACTTTATTGACATATTTTCATATTTGTATTCCACGGTCTCTTAAAAGAAAGTTGTTTCTCTTTATAGGGGATATTACAAATGTAGCAGCATGAGGGGGTGCCCAGCTAGAAAGCATGTAGAGAGGTGCTTGGAGGATCCATCAATGCTAATTGTAACTTATGAAGGTGAGCACAATCACTCCAGGTTGATATCACAATCTGCTCAGACATAATACACTCCAAGGGGGCACTAAACATCAGATCACTCATAGGAAGGTTCTCATAGAAGGTTTATTTGCTCTTATAAATTATGTGTACTGTTTTGACCTGAAGAAACAAGAGGAAGGTGGAGAAAAAGGTTGCAAAGAAATGAGTGTGGAGCTTCTTGTTGCATTTTGACATTGAGAGGAAATATGGTCATTGCATGGAGTCCTCAAAAGAAGAAAAAGCAAAAGAAAAAAAAGAAAGCTGAAAAGTGTAAAAACTATCTATGTTTCTTTGCTGTTTAAGTTCTTTGGAGGAGTCCTTTCACTTTGTTCAAGCATATAATCTTCATCATTATGTTACTCTCCATTGTCATTGCTGGGCCCTGTACTGAGCATCTTTTTTATTTTTTTGACAATTGACTAAAAGCCCGAAGGCTCCACGATCCAACGTTGGATCATCATACATCGGGTTCACAGCTGTGAGCCTCACTGAGACTGTACCGAGCATCTGTTCTAGTGCCTTTGCCACCAACTTGTTATGATCTTAACGGCTCTGTTGTGCCTCACAGCTGTGAACAGAAGCAGCTTATGCAGTTGGCCATGAATGAGATGATATTTAAATTAAAGAACATAGCCAATTGGCTCCATGTTTTGATTCCTGAAGCTAGTGGCTTTTATGCCTATAATCTCTACCCTTCTTGGTATTAAGAATATATGCTTCAGTCCATTACTGTATATGGCAAATGGATGAGACCAGAGGATGCACACTTTCTTGCAAAATGTGTCCATTTGATAAGGGATATTTATTGGATGCTTGTGTATTGTGACACCTGTAGACGGTCCCAATTGAGCAGGCTCAAACATCGGTATTGCTGTTGACTGATTGAGACTCTGGGTGAAAATGGTAGGGTGCCATGCTGCACAACCCTTTCTTGAACTCCAAAAATGATAATATGAACGATGCTCTAAGTCTGTTTCAAAGAGTACTATTTATAAAAGCTCGGTGCTGCCCGCCTGGTCCAACTTCAAATCAAAGGGCAACCGGGTTTTGAATCACCCGCCTGCCCCATGTTACAGAGATCCGACGGCACACCACACGCCAGCGTATATTCAGTGCATATTAACTGTTTCCTTAAAAAAAATATGACCTCTCATAAAGTGACTAAATCAAAGATAGCCAAGGTCATAGGAAGAAAATCAAATGAGTGAGGCTAGGGATTCACTTTAGTCCTCTTGGAGTCTTCTCCCCTGTATAAGATTACTTTTGTCCTGTCTTGCATTCACATTAGGATATAGGAGGTCCTTTCACATAAAGGCCATGTTAGATCCACAATCAATCCTAGGGATTCTACTCACTAGTTTTCTTTTCCATCCTTCACATGATAGGTTTTCATCAATTATATACTAGAGTATGAAGGAATAATGAAAACAGGGAGTTGATGCAATGGAGAGCAGGGAGGAAACCATGAGACCAATAATTTCAAAGGCCTCTGATTTGGGGTCCTCCTCAATTTCTAACTGATGTTTTTTTATAGTTCACAAGCTGATGCTTCAATCATTGATTGGGCATTGCAATAGACCTTGTACTGAAATCATGTACAAAATTGAGAAACTAACAAGTACGCATTGTGTACGGGGGATTTTGTGCTCACTACCAGCAGGTGAATGACATGAATTCATTGTTTATATAAGGGGCCCACAAATTTGTATTCGTGTCATTCACGCATTGGTCATGAGCATGAGATCCCCGTTTGCAATTGCTTACATAATAATTTCTCGTAAAATCTGAGTGCATTGCTACACTAACCATCAACCTAAGGGTCTATGCATAACCAATTGACATATGAGATTAACGTTATTCAATAGACAAATTATGACACTATGTTATGGGTTTGCCTGCTAGTAGCATGTGGAATTTATCACCCTATAAGGACCCACAAATCTTTTGTTTGTAGGAATTTGGAATGGAGAATTCTGAGACCTTTGTCGAAGGAAATGCACTTCAAAAAACCTTTCTTCGAAGGTACAGTGAAGCCTTCCTTCCTCATCTGTGATCTGTACTATCGAAAACGAGTCTGCCTTCAGCCTTTAATAATCTGAAAAAGCATGGCTGATCGATCGGGGATATCTCAGTAACATCTGGCAAAATGCCAATCGGCCATGTCTCAGTTTTTTAAAATTCCAACAAAATCAACCGCAATGGAAAACCCATATAGTTTCTTTCCAGAACGAAAATATGGTTGGGGTTCTCTCGCGGTTGTGGAAGAGTCCCTTTGGTCGAATTCCATTGGCATACATTCTGTGAGTCTTAGCATGCAGATGCTTGATTGCCAGTCCATTGTATCCGAGTGTTGGAATATGATAGAGTAAACAAATTTCTGTTTCCTAACAGCTCATTTTTTTTTTGGAAACTTGGTTATCTTGCATGGTATTACAGTTCAAGTTAAGGAGGTCATGGGTTAGTTTTCCTAGATGCGTTTATAGCCCATTGTTCTATGTTCACGCTTGGTGGAACTTGAACCTGAGTGGGATGGGGGAAAGGGGATGTTAGAATATATAAAATTAAAAAAAAGTAATGTCTTTGTTTCCTAACAACTCGTGTTTTTGGGAAATTCGGTTATCTAATACAGCTCACCGCAATACATAGACCCCACAGCCATATGAAGATTCTATACAATCAACGTTGCAGGCTTGCGGCGAGCAAGAGGGCAGTAACAAATTAGAACCACGCAATGAACAGATTGCAACTTTATTTTCAAATTAAATCCATGTGCCCTACAGGCTACAAGATCGTTGGCCTAGACAAGATGTGGGGAAGGTGAAGTTCCCAATAAGTCAACAATATTGACTATGGAAGATTCGCCCTTTTGTTTATATTGTGAAGTGTGATTGTGAAGCACAAGAAGGAACATCAACTTTATTGTTTTAGCACAAAAAAATCCAATTAAACTTTATTGATTGCACGCAAAATTGGACTTTTCCTTCATTCAATGTTGATTTTACACCCCCTGAGATGCGTTTGCCCGTTGATCTTCAGTCTCGTGTATGTAGAAGACCTGGGTTCAAATTGCGACTCTTAGGCTATGTGTGCTCGAGTCGTCCACTGCCGTGAGCAGTTGTGGCAATACATATACTCCCTCCATCTTGTTTTAAGATGCTACATTTGCGGAAAAGGACAATCTTTTAGATACTCTATTAGCTCAATTTTAAGTGGATTTTGGACCTCTTCTAACCAGCATTAGCTCTGGGGCTTCAGCCATCCAATAAAAATCAGTTTTTTTTCAAATGGATCATCTAAAACAGGACCGAGGGACTGCATATTGGGCCTATCCCAATTCCCAACTCACATTGGTCTTCAGTGCTAGGGTAAACTTTGAGCATAAGGTCCTCGGTCCTCCTAAGCCCAATGCCCTCTCCAGCTTCGCACACTACTTTGTAGACACTAAACATTTACAGGGGAATGACCACCATTTCCCCTCTGTCATCCTCTCTTGTTAATGGAGGAAATTTCTGATGTTGTTAATGAAGGTTCATCTTGTGGTGAACTAATGTGGACATGGTATTACTTAGGTTAGAATGGAATGTTAGGCATTCATTCCTAACTTTGTCTAACAAATAAATATCTTACATTTCAATCTTGTCTAAAACTTTTATTCAAGCTCTTAACAATGGATAATGGCTGAAACTGAGGGATTGCATGTCTAAGCGAGATTCCGATCAAACTTGGTCGCATACATGGGTCAGGTTTTTATCAAATATTTGTTTCTTTTTTTTGCCGAGAATACAAAGACAAATGATGCTCACATATCTTTGGCACATAAATGCCCGCATGCAACAATGTAAATCATAAATATTTCGAACAATATTCGAATGGTGCATGTAAGGACTTCCCTCGTGTGTTTAGATTACGTTTTACACCCCTTGAAATAAGTTTGCACGTTGGTCTTCAGTCCCCTCTCTATGGAGAAGATCTGGGTTCAAATCTTGACCTAGGCACAGTGGGATATTAGACTCTTATGTCTGTGTGCTTGAGTCGTCTATTGCCTTGAGCAGTTGTAAGCTTGTAGCCCAACAAGAAAAAACTTTCTTCCAAAATTGTTTTGGGCCTATCCTAACTTCCAACTAACATTGGTCTTCAGTGCTAGGGTAAACTTTGAGCATGAGATCCTTGGTCCTCCTCACCCTGATGTCCTCTCCAGGCTCCAGTTTGGTATACTACTTTGTAGCGAGGTTTTTCCATATTACATGGTCAATGAGCCTGGATTGCCATATTACCTAGTTACCTAGTTTTGGGACATGATCTTCTCATAATATCCTCTTGAACCCTAACCTTAAACCTTTTTCATATTACGATTTCAGCTTTTGCACTTCAACGAATTATATCTCCTTAATTTATGATCCATTTTCGCCCATTTTTTTCGTCTTTCTTTATTTTTAGTGTTCTTTCTTATAATGATGATATCATAAGGATATTAAGATAATATCTAAAAAATATAGTAAAATCTACAATAAATAGTATGCGGTGTCTCAATATAGTTAGACTATCATCATGAGAAAAAGAAAAAAAAATAAAGAAGAACGTAAAAAGAATCGGTGAAAATGGATAACAAATGAGAGAGATATTAATTGTTGAAGTATGTTCCATAAAAATGGGCAACTATCATGTAAACAAGTACACGATAGCACTAACTATGTTGAGACACCGCATTCTACTTATCGTAGATTTTACTATATTTTTTAGATAATATCTCAACATCTTTACGATATCATCTTTATAATAAAAAATACTAAAAATAAGGAAGAACGAAAAAATGGGTAAAAACGGATAAAAAATGAAGGAGATATGATTCGTTGAAGTATGTAATACTATAGTGTATGGAAATACACGATAGCATGCTATGTGTCTTCAAGTACACAACCATTTTTTTGGGACAAACTTTAACGATTCATATCTCTCTCATTTATTATCCGTTTTCACTGATTCTTTTAAAATTCTTCTTTATTTTCCTCCTCTTTCTTGTCATGATGATAGTCTAACTATATTGAGAAACTGCATGCTATTTATCGTGAATTTTTTTATATTTTTTCAGATAGTATCTCAACATTCTTACGATATCATCATTATAAGAAAGAGCATTAAAAATAAGGAGGAAAAAAATGAGCGAAAACGAATCAGAAATGAAAGAGATATGATTTGTTGAAGTGTGTAATACTATCGTGTATGCAAATACACGATAACAATTTTTCGGGACACGATAGTGCATTGGATTTTATTTTAACGAAGGTAAAACTATAGGTAGAACCTTTGTTGAAATAAATAGGAAAGAAGTGTCAAGGTGTGATAAATCAATCATTATCCATAAAGAATGAGATATTGATAACAATGTGATGTATAAGATAAATGCGAGTTGGATAAAATGAAGAGTAGCCTTGGAGATTATGTGTGATAGGCATGTTCCAAAACGGCTTAAAGACAATTTTTATAGACAATTATTAAGCCTGCAATATTCTATAGAGCGGAGTGTTGAGTATAAAAGAGAAGTCATATAGATAAGTTGAATGTAGCCGAAATGAGAATGCTAAGGTGGGTAACTGAGATATCTAGGTGAGATAAGTTTAGAAATGAATATATTCGTGAGAGTTTATGGGAAGCTCATTTAAGGGAGAAGTTGAGATAATGTAGGTTGCCTTGGTACAGACACATGCAAAGAAGACTAATAGATGCTCCTGAGAGAATATTAGAAAAAATACATATAAATGATGACAAAAGAGAGATAAAGACACCTAAGAGAACTTTAATGAAGTTAATAAAAAAGAATAAGACTTTATTATCTCTTACAAAAGAGTTCACACAAAACAAGCCTAATGGAGGCGAAGGGTCGATATCGCCAACCTGAGAAAAGTCGTTAATTGATTATGATTACGATTGTACTTATGAAAGGGGTGTTACTAAGAATTTTTAGGGTGCTGAAAAAGTATCACCCTAAAAAACAAAACTTCTTTCTAGAGGTGGCAATGGGCCGTGCCATCAAGCAAGCCGGCCCGGCCCACTCGCGTAAGGGTCGGGCCTTGGCCCGGCCCATAGGGAAGGTGGGTTAGGGCTAGGCCTCAATTTTAGGTCCACGGGCCCCTCCCGGCCCAAGGCCTGGAGATGGCCCAGCCTGGCCCAGACCGTGGCCCGGTCCATAGCCCAGATGTGACCCAACCACATTTTTTTAAAAGAAATCAATGAAAAAAAATCACCGTTGGATGATCATGTAACCGCTCATAAAATAGAGCTGTTGGAAGTCGTTGGTGGTTGTTAGATGATCATCCAACAGATCTAAAAAAAAAAGCTGTTGAAAGTCGTTGGCGATCATTGGATGACCATCCAACGGCTCTAAACACAGAGCCGTTAGAAGGCCTTTGCTACCATCCAACACAGAGAGCCGTTGGATGGTCATTCAATGGCCAAAACTTTGCCCGGACCAAACAACCCTTAAAATAATTGTTTTTACTATTTTGAGGGGTATTTACGTTATTTTAATAAAAAATAATTTGGGCCTTGGGCCAGGGCCGGGCCTGCCTCTCAGCCAATGGGCCGGCCCGGTGCCCTGCATGGGCCTCCAATGGGCCGGCCCAGGCCCGGCCATGCTCGGCCCAGTGCTACCCTACTTCTTTCACAGTCTTCTCTACCTCTTTCGGACGGAGAGACAGCTTCACTCCAATTTCATTTTCGTCTCCGGCGACCTCCGCCGCACCCGAAAGACCCAAATAAAAGGCAAAGCGATGAACGCAGAGACGGACGGTGCCGGGGCCCCGAAAGTGTCCGGAAAGCTGCGGCTTTCGGCCATGGAGAAGAAGATGGCAGGGGCGTCCAACCTGGTGAGAAGCATAGTGGAGAAGGGCTTTGAAGGAGACAGCCGGAATGGTAGGGAAGTGCTAGCTCCGCCTAGGCCCACCGTTCTTCCCTTCCCCGTCGCGCGCCACCGCTCCGATGGCCCTGTAAGCTTCTCTCGATTTTGTTACTATACTTTATTACTCCTTCCGTCCAATGAAGAATGTCTGCATTTGGAAATGAGTGAAATTTATTGGACTCTAAAGCGCGTAAAGATGTGTTCTTTAGTCACGAGGGAGGAGCAAAGCCAGTTATGTAATGATGGACTCGTGCTTTTGAAAATGCAAACTACCTTCATTGGACGGAGATGAGTGCTTTTTGGTCATGGATTGTGGGTATTTAGTTTGTTTCAATTATGAATTTGCTGGAAGTTTGTACTCCGTCCATCCGATGAAGTATGCCTGGATTTGGAAAAAGATGGGTCCAACATTACATGGCTGGGTTTGCTCTCTCAAGACCAAAAATACGGGGCCTTTGAGTCCAATAACTTTCACTCAGTTTGTAATGCATACGAGCTTCATTGGATGGATGGAGTATTTTTGGGACCAAAAATGTGAGCTATGGAGATTTTATTTCTGGTCATGAGCAGGAAGCGCGGATATGGGACACAGGTACAATACAATGTGGGTACGGAGATAGGACAATTTTCAATGAATTATGATATGATATGAGGGAGAGAGTTGTACTAGGATATCTTTTTTTTTTTTAAATATATATTCTTATAATTGAGATCATGTGTAGTGGCTAGTTAGGAGTATTCACTGGTGAGTTTGCTTACGCTTGGAGAAAGTTTGGATTTTTGGGACTAAAAGGTGAGCTATGGAGTTTTTGTTTCTGCTTATGGGTTACATTGAATGCTGACAATTTCAGAATTGTTAATGGGTGAAGCTTATGAGAGTGGATGCAAAAATGAGATTTTTCGGTTCTGTTGAGTGCTTTATGGTCATGGGTAGTGGTAGTGGCTAGTTAGTGGCATTCAATAATAAATTTGCTTATGCTTGGAAGAAGTTCATGATTTTGGGACTTAAAAGGTGAGCTATGGAGATTTTGTTTCTGCTTATGAGTTACGTTAAATGTTATCAATTTCAGAATTATTAATTGGTCAAGCTTATTTGGGTGAATGAAAAATGGGATTTTTAGTTTTGAGTGCTTCGTGGGCACAGGTTGCGGCTATTTAGTGGGTTTCAACTATAAATTTGCTGGAAGTTTGTATTTTTAGATCCCAAAAGGTGAGCTATGGAGATTTTTTTCTACGTATGATAAAGGAAGCACGAATGTGGGACGCAGATCCGATACAATGTGGGTGCGGCGATAGGACAATTTTCAATGAATTATGATATGATATGGAGGAGAGAGTTGTGTATTTTGGTGGGGTGCTTTGACCTCAGGAACATGCTTACTAGGATATCTTTATATATAAGTATTTTTGAGGTTCGTTCTTATAATTGAGGTCATGGGAAGTGGCTAGTTATGAGTATCCAATGGTGAATTTGCTTATGCTTGGAGAAAGTTTGGATTGTTGGGACTAAAAAGTGAGCTATGGAAATTTTGTTTCTGCTTATGCCTTAGAGTGAATGTTACCATTTGGGAACTATTTATGGGTCAAGCTTATTTTGGTGGATGCAAAAATGTTTTTTTTTTATGTGTTGAGTGCTTTATGGTCATGGGTAGTGGCTAATTAGTTGTATTCAATGATAAATTTGCTTATGCGTGGAGTAAGTTTATGTTTTTGGAACCTAAAAGGTGAGCTTTGGAGGTTTTGTTTCTGCTTATAAGTTACATTTTTGAATGATAACAATTTCACCTGTTAAAAGTATATATGGTTAGGTATACAAAGAAAAGTATATATGGTCACTTCATATGGGTACATGTTTATATATATGGTTAGATAAGTTGATTGTAGAGTGAAGGAAATCTGAGTTTTCAGTTGCAAAGGTCCATTTTAAATGATACAATTGTTCTATTTTAAGCTTAGTCTACTAGACAGCTTTTGTCAATGCTTGCCTTAGTTTTCATATATAAAATCTACTTTGACAATGGTTTTCTTTCATTGAAAGTATAATCTCTTAATACTTATGTCATTTCTTGTTAAAATTTTCTCATTATCTTTCCTCTTTCTGAATTTTGAATGGGCCAATTTAAAGTCAGATTTATCTGATGTCTTTTTTATATGGGTCATAGGACTCTTAAATAATGGCACATTGACTCGCTATGGGTGTAGGAGTATTTGGGATATCAAAATCTGCTTTTATACTAATTTTCTCGGGTTAACAAACTGCTCTCTGCTCAATCTGTTATTGTATATAGTGTATCTATTTGTTTCTCATTGCACTTTCTTCTTTCTTAAACCTACGTGTGGGTGAGTCCTTCATTCGTCCTGGACAGTGATCAATTGCATATTTAATGTTTGAGGGAAGTTTTGTTTTTTTATCTTTCTGTTGAATTAAGTAGGTCATTTTTATTTTCATTGTCTCATTAGTCTCTTAACATATATTTATTTCTAGTAATTACCTTTATTTAATTTATAAATTCCTTGTTTTATCCGACTGTGATAGTGGTGTACATTGTGTATATCCTTTCTGCATGTATAATTCGTTGCCTCAACTCCTAATTGTAATTAATTAAACTTAAGCTTGATGTTACCTGGTTATGGATATGGTCTTTCTGTATGATGTAGATTGTATCGGAAGTGCGAAGATCATCCAAGTGTTACTTCCCGTAGCGTGATGCGTTTGTTAATTATTGACAACTTTTAAAATATATCATTTGTAACATCTCGGTAGATGACTCAACTACAAAATGTGACAGCATTGGACTCCATTATCCACCAAAGTAAATGAGGTTGATGAGGATGACGAAGACAGAGTTGAGACTGATTTTGACCCTTTATCCAGATTTGCAAATCCAGTACCAAGAAAGGAAAAAAAAGATCTAGACTTTAGCAGATGGAAAGAGTTGATTCCAAATGACTCGTTACCTGTACATCATGTAAAGAAGAAAGATGACTTAGTTGCTGTGGCATCTGATGTCAGAAAGGTTAATAAGTACACACTTCTACATGAAGAAAATGGAAATGCTTGTGGATCACCTAAAGGAAACAGACATGCTGGTGGATCATCTCCATATAATAAACGTCAATATGATTATATAGATGTAGCATCAAATTATACAATCTTCCCTGTTGATAAGGGGATCTCTGAAGCAAGTGTGGAAATTCAAAATACTACTCAAATTATGGAAGGGTTGCAGGATGACCCTGACGTTTTACCTGTGGCTGGAATCAAGGATGCCAACCAGGAGGCTTTTACTCTGAGGTCGAATGACTTTAAAGACAATGAACATGGAAATACCTCATTTCTGAATGATATTGATGCTGAAAGTTCTGCAATTCTGCAGAAAATGTCATCAGATGAGATAGCAGAAGCTCACGCTGACATTGTGAAGAAACTGCAGCCCAGTGTAGTAGAAATGCTGAGAAAGCGTGGGCAAAAAAAATTGCAGAAGCCTAAAAATGTGAAGTCTGTTGCTGAGGTAAAAAACCAATCTGATTCAGATCTTGAGGAAAGTTGCTTGCACGAACCCCCAAGCAATGATTCTACACCCTCTAATGATGCGAGCTCTTCGGTTGAGGCAGAGCCAAACTCGAAGGATAAATTTAGCAGTTCTGCTAATGTCAGTTGTCAGCCATTTGGCGGGGCCAATTCCAGCATATGGAATGTTTGGGCCAGTAGAGTTGAGAAAGTCAGGGATTTAAGATTTTCGTTGGATGGTTCTGTTGTGGAGGATGGTTCTCTTCAGGTTTTTACTGTGGGTAAGTAATAGTGTGATGGCTCTTTTTGTAAACTTCGTCACCTGTTATGTCTCCAAATTTTTTCCATTTTAAAAAGGGAAGCATATTACTATTATGTACTGTGCCATGTCTTGGTAAAGGCTCTATCATTAGTCTTAGGGGCCAATTATCTGCTTGACATTTAATTTTCATTCTTACTACTAACAATTCCTTCTTAGTAATGGATCATTGCAACTTCTATTGTTGTCGTATTTTTACTATTAAGGACTTAAAAATGATAAGAAATTTTCCTAGAGAAGGTTCTAGTTAGGATGTGTCTGTTTCCATGGAAGCTAAATTTTGAGAATGTTAATTAATGATGAATAGCTTTATTCTGTTGTAGCCAAATTTTTTGGATATTAAGTAGTGATAAATGGCTTAATGTTAGAATAAGAAGTTAGTACATATGTCACGTGCAGGTGGTAATGCTATAAATGTTGCTGAACGTGACTTTCTCCGAACTGAGGGGGATCCTGGTGGGGCTGGTTACACAATCAAAGAGGCAGTTACCCTGATTAGAAGCATGGTCAGTTTGCCTGTTCTACATATTCTAAATGGAAAAGAAAATTATAGTCAACAGAGTATTAGTTGTTCATTTTATGCTGCTAAATCTGTAATTTTGGAACTTTATTTTCTTGCCACTTGGTTTCCGAGGTTCAGATTTTTTAATGGGAAGGTAAGTTGTTAATAGGGTTACTTGAACATGAGAAGTTGAGGTTTTGGTATGAAATCTCAATTGGGAGATTTAGTTTATGTTTTGACAGTTTTTTTCTTGAATAAATTAAACAACCTTCCGAGTTATTGCATGGTGTCAATCACCATTTTGCTATAATTGAAGTCAGAACTCTCTTATGATTCTATATAAATCTTCCATCTCACCATATTGTTTCTCTCTCCACGATTAAGAACTTTTGGATGTAGCATTGTTAGCTCTATATTTGCCTCTCAGTTTATTAATTTCCTGACATTTTTTGCTACGATATTTCCCTCTTTTCATACATTATGGTTCACCTAAACCAATTGTCCCACTACCTCCGCCCCTGAAACTTTGGAGTGATAGTCACTCAGTTCATGTTGGCTTCGTGTGGCTGTATTACATGCATTCTCAAATGGTGGCCCTTCTGTGCAAATTGAGAAAATGATCGCACAGATGGTCAATCTAATCATGCACAAGCACGCTAGCGCACATCTGCACACACACACTCAAGCATGTGCACTTACCATCTGGTCTTCTTTTGTGACCAACGGATAATAAATTTGTCTCTAGTGTCCTGCACCTTTCTGCAATAATACTTGAACCTTGAATAGGTGGACTACAATTAGCAAATCAATGTGTAGGGGTTGCCAGATTTCAGTCTAGGGGTTATGTATCAGTATGAAAATTGACTCTTGCTGTTTATATAATCAATATCTTGACTGCTATTACATTCAATCTTTTGGTTGCTAAAAGGGATGTAATTACATTGCAACAATCACATATATAAATCCCTTGTCTGTTCAATCCTTACTATCAAAATGCTTTCCTGTGTTGATGAGTTCTCTGATCCACTCTCTTTGCATGGGATTCAGGTTCCAGGTCAACGAGCTATTGCATTGCAGCTTCTTGCTACTGTTCTTGATATGGCCTTGTGCCATTTGCAAGAAAAAGATGCTGGCTATAATGTTGAACATTCAAATTCAACTGGTCAATGTGTTGACTGGCAATCTGTTTGGGCTTATGCACTTGGTCCAGAGCCTGAACTTGTTTTGTCCTTAAGGTGAATATGGAAGTCTTGAATCTTTTTCCTGTTTCCTGTCATCAGATAGCACACATACATAATGTAGTGTTCGTGCTCTTGTTTAGAAGTATTTTCACGTAAACATTTCAACATTGTATGTCTTATCTTAAGGCTTAGCATAAATGTCAAATGAGAGTTGCATGATCAACATTAATGGCCTATTTTGACACTAAATTACCTAGTCGTGTGCTAATGTTTGTATATCTGGTAATTATAGATACCATCTTATGGTGCACCCGCACCCTAATGAACTTGTTATCAACCCATTTGACCTTGCTTGTCCTTGTTTGCCATGTAGAAGATTCTTATTTAATCACTATTGCTCATTACTTTTCCTTTTAGTGAAGAAATGGAGTTCATGTTGTTCCAACTAATGGTAGAACCCGTTTGACAGAATTGCTTTGGACGACAACAATCTGTCAGTGCTTTTGTCTTGCATCAAAGTTATTCAGTGTCTTCTCAGCTGTGACTTGAATGAGAATTTCTTTAGCAATCTAGAGGTTTGTGCAGATGTGTGTTTAATGTTACTTTTGTATTTATTTGATTTGTCTTTCTTTTATGCACTTTATAGCTGAATTAAGTTTAATCGCCAATGCTGCATCTTCTTGCGTTATTCTCACATGATTTTTTGTGTTTGCAGAAATCGACAGTTAATTCTATTGATACGTACACTGCTCCAGTATTCCGTAGAAGACCAGATATTGATCTTGGTTTGCTGCATGGTGGATTTTGGAAGTACAGTTCGAAGCTCTCGGGCATGTTTCCATCTGTAGATGAGAGGTTTGAAGGTAAAAATGTGGAAAATGAGGGAGAACGAACTATAAAAGATGATGTAGTTGTTGCTGGGCAGGATGTTGCTGCTGGTCTTGTTAGGATGGGAATTCTTCCAAGAATCACCTATCTTTTGGAGGTTCGGTTACATAACTGTCTGGATTCCCTATTTGAAATTCTAGTAGCTGTGAATTATGTTTCACAAACACGGGCATTACATTGTATCATATGAAACTCATCATAAACATTTCTTAAATCTTAGTGAATCCAAGATCTACGGTAAGACATATACCTCCTTGTCTTTCATTCAATAATAAACAGAGTGGATGCCAAAAGTAACTGTATCTTTTAGTAAATTAAAAGTTAAAACAGGGTTCAGTTATTAAAGTAGATTGCACTTGAAAGTTTTATGCTTTCATGTGAAGGAGAAGATCTGTTAACTATCTGTTATTATTACATACAGCCAAAGTTTTTAAAACTGTACCGGCCCAGCGGGTTGAATCGGGTTCAACCAGATCTGATCAACTTCCTGGGCCGAATCACCCTGTTGTCATGGGGATCAGGGTTGACCCTGCTGGTTCCGGCCGGTTGGACTGGGTTAAAATGGACCCAGCCACCAAACTCAGGTCGGTGGCCTGGTCAGGTTAAATTTGGCATATAGCTCCAATTTTTATCATCTATCTATGGTTTTCCTGCAAAACTTTTTGCAGTCTTTTTACCTGTTTTTTCAATAATTTTCCTTTATTCATGAAGTAACCTACATCAGGGTTCAGATCTTAATGTTGCCTCATGGGTCGGTTGTTTTTCGTTTTCCCCTCTTTGTGTTCAGTTTTCGGTGTGGAGAAACTTGTTTGGGTTTCAGTAAAATTTCTCTTGTTCCTTCTGGATAGGGTTGTAACTGTCGATGTTCAGGTTGCTTTTTTGTTCATAATGAGCTATACTGATATCAGGCAAGGACATTATACTACATCCTGAGATGTCACTAAATGCAAATTAATAATTAGGATTTAGATTGTTAATTCATAGGATATGACAATCCTGTACTGATTTAGCTATACTGATATCAGTATGTAAATTGATGATGGTGTCAAGGACCTCGACATGGACATGTAGCAGCTGATATGTCCCATGGATATTGGCCTTGTCAGCTGAATAACTGCAAGAATATTGAGGCTGTATATGCTTTTCTAAATCATACTCTTACTGGTCCATGTCTCACAGATGCAGTTATCTAAAACCATTTGTAAATTAGTTGCTGACTTGTTAGCTTTTATACTTCAGATGGAGCAGTTCGCCCCTTTGGAAGAACACCTTATATCTGTGGTCACTCAACTAGCCAGACATTCTCCAGAATGTTCCACTGCTATTATGAAATGCCCAAAGCTGGTTGCATCGGTTGTTGACCGGTTTGCCAGGAAAGACACAATAGATGTTCGTCCTGTTATGATAAAAGCGACTAGCTTTATAAAGGTACACATGTGGCTAGATATTTCGGAATTACTAGTGTTTTTTCAGTCGATATATCTTAAGAATATTCAAATCGTAACATTACTTTCTGTTCTTGGTAGGTGCTTGCCAAATCACACAAGAAAAATTGTGAATATTTTGTTAAGCATGGAATATTTTTAGATGCCATGTGGCATTTATATAAGTATGCGTTTTCACTTGATCATTGGAAAAAGTCAGGAGGTGAACAAAATAAGCTCGCTTCTTCCCTGTTGGTTGAGCAGCTAAGGTTGTGGAGAGTATGCATTCAGTATGGATATTGCATGTCTTATTTTTCAGATTTCTTCTCTGCGCTATGCTTTTGGCTTGATCCCCCTAGTGGCGATAAACTTGCTGGGAATGACATTCCTTTTTATGATTATGCATCTGTTGCAAGCGAAGTTTACCAGACTCTTGCAGCCTTGGCCCGGAGGCTACCATATCTTTATGAAACAGAGCAGTTAAAAAACAAATCAGATCTCAACAATGATGATACAGGCAGTTGGTTTTGGAGTCATGTGCCTCCAGTTGTTGAATTGGCAAAAAAATGGCTATCGTTTAAGGATAATCAGTATTTGCCATTGGTTAATGATCAAGACAGGAGGCCCTTTGATGTTCAGAACTTTGCTTTAAGTGGTCTGGTTTGGGTTATCTCAGCTGTCATGAACATGCTGTCTTGTATATTAGAAAGGATTGTTCCTACTCTTCAAGAAAGCGATAGTTCCCATGTACCATGGCTCCCAAAATTCGTCCCTGAGATAGGTAATGTACTTGTGAAGAATGAGTTTCTGAAAATTTCAGGTACAAGCCATTTAGAGACTGAAATATCTGTTAGTAGTAAAATGTCTTTGGTTGAGAGCCTCTGCCATCTAAGACATCATAAGGATTTTCAACTATCATTTTCTTCTGTGTGTTGCCTTCGTGGATTAATGCAACTTATAAATTTAGTTGACAAATCCATTCAAGTCGCTAGAATTGATAATGGTTATCTGCCAGAAGAAAAGAGTAGTATACTTCCAGAAGATGAGATAGTTAGAGACGGGATTCTTATGTCTTCTCATGATGAATTGAGAAGTGTATTAAGAATGTCTATACGATTGGTCTGCTCAGAGTGGCGTGAGGTACAGTCTGCTGAGATGTTTGGAAGGGGAGGACCAGCCCCTGGAATAGGAGTTGGCTGGGGCACCATTGGTGGGGGGTTTTGGTCTAAATATACCTTGCTAGCAAGAATGGATTCGGAACTTGTTATGGATTTGATAAAATTATTCCCAGTAACTTTTCTGAAACAAGATACGTTTGCTGTTGCAGACATAGTTTCCACTCTGGAGATGGTCAATGCTGCACTTGCAGTATGCTTGATCGCTGGTCCAACAGATACTGTTCTGGTGGAGAAGGCATTGGCTTTCTTGGTCCAGCCTCCTGTTATGCAATGCCTTACATTTTGCATCACTCATGTTCTTAGCCTAAAGCAGATGAAGCCATTCCAGTGGAGTTATGAAGTAGAGGATTACCTTTGTTTCAGTGAGAAATTGACCAATCACTTTAAAGTCAGGTGGCTAAGCTCAAAGAGGAAAAAATCTGATGAAAAAAACAGCAGGGGTCCATACAGTGAAGGGAAACCTGCTGAGAGGAATTCTACGATGGCTCTTGATGCAGTTCATGAGGACATAGATTCACCAGATTTCTCTACCAGATGTGCATACATGTCTTCTATGATAGTGCAGTGGGCTGACCAAAGACTGCCACTTCCTCTGCACTGGTTTTTGACTCCAATTTCAACAGTTGGTGATGATACTATTCAAAATAATCGCAGATACTACTTGGAGCCTTCAACTGATGTGCTTACTGTTGTCAAAGCTGGTCTTTTGCTTCTGTTAGGTCTTGAATCCATGTCGTTATTCATATCCTGTGATGTTGGCTCTTCACCAGTTCTTAATGTATCTCTTGTTTGGAAATTACATTCTTTATCCATGACTTTACTTGTGAAGTTGGAAGTACTTGAAGATGAGAAGACTAGAGACATTTATAAAGCTCTTCAAGAAATATACAACCATCTTCTTGTCCAGTTAAGTAGTGGAAAGAGTAATGCAGTAGAATTTCTCAAGTTCAAGTCAGATATCCATGAAAGTTACCCAACTTTTGTCGAAACTTTGGTTGAGCATTTCAGTGCAGTGTCATATGGCGATATGATCTACGGCCGCCAAGTAGCTTTGTATTTACACCGAAGTGTTGAAGAGCCTGTTAGGCTTGCTGCGTGGAACACACTCTCTGACTGTCATGCCCTTGAACTTTTGCCTCCTTTAGATGAATGCTTGGGTTCTGCCAATGGATATTTCGAACCCCTCGAGGTACTTGCCTGAACACTCAATTCTGCATGAGTTTAGTTGTACCTCAATATTGATGTTGTCTTTCAGTTAAGCTCCTGTGATAGTCCCTATATGTTGTTGATGTGCCTATGCACTGCACAAAGATACTCCATTCTTTTTAGGAAAATTGTTTCTCAAATATATAACATCAAGTTTGCTAGCTTGTTTATTGTTAACTCAGGCGGTTGGTGAAAATAAAGATGATGTATGTGTTGTTGACAAATGTAGTTCTTCCCTAAGATCTTAAGCTTTAAGTTTCTAAGGTGAAGCTTTTGGCTTAAGCTTTTGAAGTTCATTTTTTTCCCAGATTATTGGAGAGTAAAGTTGGCTTTCCCATATGTCGTCGAAATTAGAAACCGCATATCTTTCACCATTTATTCCTGATAGATTTTTTTTAACATACTCCGGATAGATCTACTGATCTTTTATTTGTATGATATGCTTTTTCTTTCTATAGTAGTATAACATGTTTAATGTCTGCATCAGAGGGGGTCAAACTTGACTCCCAAGCACTTTCGAGGCTATGCCACATTCCTTGCAATGTAGAAACAGTGATATATCTTTTAACTTTTGAATTTAGCTGCAGCCGTATCAAACCAAAAAAAAAAATTGCAGTAGTAAAATTAAGCACATGGCTTTTTTTTATGCTTTATAGTCTTCTCCTTTCACCTCAAGCAAAGTAAAACAGAAATCAGTATTTTGTTGTAAACTTTGTCAGGATAGTGAAGCAATGCTGGATGCATATGCTAAATCGTGGATCTCTGGAGCTCTCAACAAAGCCTTTGGCTGCAAATCTTTGACTTTTATGCTAGCATTGCACCATCTTTCGACCTTCATATTTTGTAGTGGTGATGAGAAGTTAATTCCGAGGAAAGAACGAGCAAAATCTCTTGTTCGAGGATATTGCAGCCATAAAGATCAGGAGGTAATGCTGTTTTGCATGTTTTCTAGTTGAAACTAGGGGTTTGGGAGCGAAAGGATAATCATCTCATTCACTAATGAAGTCTGCATATGAAGAAGAAGATCGACCAGCCTCTAAATTGGCTTAGGATCGCTAATACAAGAAAAGGACTAAACTACCCCTTATACATAAGATAACTTACTAATGACGACAAAATAGAAGTATAAAGTCAAGTACTCATCTAACACTAGTAAATGTTTTAAGTTTGAGAACTGTTTTAAATGCATGAAATCTTTTAGGAAAGCAAGTTTTTAACTACTGAGGCACAACAGCACCTTCTCAAAAGTGTACAAAATATGAGTGGAAACAGAGTCTAATAGCCTGATTACTACGAACTATAAATACATGTTGACATGTCTCTGATGTTTGGTTGATGTAACTGCAGGGCATGATGTTGGCTCTTATAAGATACAAAAGGAACTCGTCTCCAGATCCAGAAAGAGCAGATTCTTCTTTACTGCTGCCTGCGGAAATTGAATGGAGGCTTGACTTCCTGACAGAAGCTTGTAAAGGAATCTCCTCTTATTTGGTTGCAGTTAAAAGTCTTAAAGGATCCCTGTAGATAATAAACATTCTCCATAAGACATTGGTAAAATGGCCGTTCTAGTGAGTTCGCTTGGAACATGTAAATTGGCCTGCAGAAGATGGTCTGTAGGATGGTTGTACAGCGTTTTTCAAGGTCGCTTTGTATTTCCTGCAGCTGACAATTACTCAGATTAACTGCAAGTTCAAGCAGTCGGGCAATGCACTTTGTCAGTTCCACACGTCAATTTCATGGAAAAGTTGGTTGAAGGGGTAAAAAATAACTGATACCGATTTAGGCTGAGTTGTCTGTATTTCTTTTGCGGCTTCAGCAGTGCTCTCATTTTTTTGGGGGGAACCGACATTAGCCAGGAAGCTTTACAGAACCAGTTTAGGTGCTGTTTGGTTGGTGAATTATAATGAAACTGAGTCTTATTTAAGAGGGAATTTATTTAGGCTGACTTGGTGTAAAATGGGAATGTGGTTTGGTTGCTGAATTGAAAAGTTACAATTCAGCCTTAATTTGGTGAATCGCCTCACCACTTTAGGTTGATTTTGTAACTAAATTCACGAACTAAACAGCCCTGCAGGAAAGCCGATGGTATTTTATCAGTGAATTGTAGGTCATCCTCATCCTTTATGTGTTGATAACGGAGGATTTAGTAAATATTCTTAGACTTTGATATGGGAAATACGTCGAGTTATTCTTTTTCACAATGAATAATTAGAAACATAGGGGCAAATACGAAGATAATGAGGGTAATTGTTTCTTTGCATATTGTTTAGTGCATTATTCACAGTTAGGCTTTAATGGACGCCTTCTTAGTTGCAATATATAAGTAACACAACCATCACCTAAAAATAGAAGGAATTTGAACTTATTAGCTATCACATATATATGGTAATCTCCTTGGATGGGTAAAATAAAAAAAGGTAATATGAACCATGTCGCACTCGCGTTGGTGTGAACTGGTATGATTTGAGCAGTCAGATCTCAATCCGACGGTATGCAGGTTGGGCGGTGATTCAAACCTGCATGGCAGCGGTAGAGTGCAGGCTGCGGTAGCAAGCTGTAAGAAATGAAATTTTAAGTCAGAATGTAACTTTATAGGCTCGTTATCCACGGGGCATCTTACATGCTGTGCATTAAACTGGTTATAAACCACATTTTGAAAAGACGAGCACATGTATCAAGTGTTTATGTAGAAGGCAATCAGCTCATTCAGAAAAAAAAAATTGACGTTGTTGTAGCATGATTCTTATTACGGATAGTTAACAAGCTGAAAATATGTGACCAAAGAGCAATCAACTTTTAAGCTTCCATTGCACTGCGGTACAAATATGTGAAGCATGTGTGAGCTGTGTCTCATGTAAACGGGATTGTTTGACATAATCGGTATAAGTTCATTGAGCAGCATAATTTGTTTTCAACAGGCAGTACAGAGGCGGGGCAACAACAAGAAGAATTTTTGAACAATGTGAAACCTAATGCATGTACAGAGTGGAATAGCGACTCCAAAGCTGCGTGATGAGAAGATACGACACATGCATAATGGTGGTGCAATGTGATTTAAGAAGTGTGATAGTATCGCCTTATGCATACGCAATTACTTGTTCTCTTGACTGTGTATATTAAGCGCTTAGGGTGGCAGCCATTCGATCATTGTAGGAGCCATGTGCCATACTGCACATTTATATAAGGGAAAAGTTTAAATGAAATCGGTCTCACTTGGCTTATATGAGCCCAGTTCAAGTCGTAACCGTTGGGTTGACATCCGATGGTACTCCGGATATGCATGTGTCTTCCTTCTATATTAAGGAGCACCATCCGATCGGAATCCATCGACCCAAAAAATTGGTATCATGCCCTTTAAATGAGATTGGTCGTATATAAATGGGTCTCATTATATAAGGGCATGAGGTATATCAAAATGTTAGTATAAACAAAATATTTGCCATGGACCAGAAACTAAGCTTGAAGGAAGCACTACTTCAGACTTCGAGCTCACTCGATGACCTCTTTCTCGGTGTAGACAAGCGGTTTTTAATACATTAATTTGTTTCATTTTCTTTGTTTTTGCTACTCTCATCACATTAACACGGCTTTATTTGGTGTCCTTTTAGTTCAGTATGAGCTTTGTTTGATCAATTTTAGGACATCTAAGAAGCTCTGTGAGGTTTCATCTCTATTTTCTCCATTATTACCAAGTAAATTGCCTGTAATTTGGGTCACTATGAAGGGGATTGTATGCTCGTTAATTATGTTTGTCATAAGTCGGGTAGTAGATAACTATAAGGGGGATTCAAATGTATTCTATTATTAAAAGGGAAAGGTGGTGGAACGGACAATTTCAAGTCTTATACGACATTACCCTTGATGTAAACACGTGTCATTAAATAAGACCGCTCTCATATAGCTTATATAAGTCCAGCTCATATTGTAGCCGTTGGATCTTGATCTGACGACTACAAGGGTAAGTGATGGTTCACACTCACCTGCCCACTGATTTGATGCCCACCGTCGAATCGGAATCTAATCATTCAAAAGGTTAGCCTCATGCTCCATATATATATATATATATGAAAACGATCTCATTTAAAAACTCTCTTTCTCTCTCTCTCTCTCTCTCTCTTTCTATATATATATATATATATATATATATATATATATAAAGTGCTAGGCAAGGAAAGGAACCCTACCAGTAGATAAATATGGAGAAAAAGGCCTACAAAAGATTGGGGGGATTAAAAAGTGTCACTTATATAATACTCCATAATTATTAAAAAAATGTGCCACTTATAAAGTGCTCACTACTTATAATTATTGCTATTGAAACAAAACTTGATGCATAATCACATTTTTCAAATCCTCTCTCTATTTCTGAACGGAGGGAGTACTACAAATCTACAACTATCTCACCCATCTAATAATAACAGGCAATAGGTTCTATAATCCAGTGGTATCCGTAAAATACACACTGCTGTACCATCGACGCTGCATATGTCCATAGGAATTCGAATACATCCGCCCATCGACATAGGAAGTATGTCAAAAAATATCCTTACCTTCAGCTTGCAATAATGCAGTATGCGAAGATGTCAAAATTGAATCCAATTGGACCAAATTACGACTTCGGCACAGGAAGTTAGTTACCAAGCAAAAAGAAAACCTGTCTTTCAGTAGTATAGACAAGCTGCTCTTCTTGTCTTATTGCTTGCCTCCTCGTCAAGAAGAATTTAAAAAAATTGCACAAGCTCTCGTTTTAATGGCAACCAAACTCCTGCCGGCATTGTGCCGTGACATTATTGAAGAAGGCTGTTAAATATATCCAGATGAGCCGTAACGCACTGTGATAGATACTACAACAAAAATAGCCTTTAGCGACGGCAAAATCCGTCGCTAAAAGTGCTTATTACCCCTATTACGACAGACAAATTCCGTCGATAATACCCGCGCCGCTATTGCTCAGGGACGACGGATAACAGTGGAGAAATTATTGGGTGTAGGTAGGACACCGCGCTGGTGTCCTACCGTGGTGTCGATCACCAATGGGTGATCGACACCACAGCACCCACAGTGTCTTTCACGGTGGGTGTTTATCACTTTGCTCGGGAAAGGGGTACTGTGGGTGCTGTGGTGTCAATCACCCATTGGTGATCGACACCACGATAGGACACCAGCACGGTGTCCTATCTACACCTAATAATTTTTCATAACAGTGAGCCGTCACTAACATTATCGATAGATATAGCGACGGACTTGAAACTGTCGCTAAATCATTTTTACTGCGGTAGATTTACTGTCGATAAAAGATCTTTAGTGACGGATAAATTTGCGTTGGGAATATATTTTTCGACGTATATTGCCGTCACCATATATATGTAGCGACTGTTTTCATCCGTCGGCAATAGGTTTTAGCGACGGTCTTATAGACGGACTCGAGACTCTGTTAGTTATCTATAGCGACGGTTAGCTCATTTGTGACAGATTTTATCTGTCGGTACAGATTACGAAAAAATTAAAAAAAAAGCAGCATCTGCTGTGCTAAATATGGATAACAAGCATTATTCATAAATGCAAAAGATTGTTCAATTTATTAAGACTGCATGGAAAAAAGAATATGAGGACACATACATGCATTAATGCATAATATGTTCTTAATCAAAACTTCTCCTTCAGTATGCATGATTGAAAAAGCATTGTTCACAGAAAAAATGTCTGTTATAGTAATGTTAACCATGTACAACATGAAAAAATGTCTGTGATTGAAACATCTATGCATTAAAGTTAACCATGTACAACAATGTCAAAATTCTGAATCATCTTCAGAACCATGTAACCAGGGGAGTGAACTCTTAAGATAGTAATGTACTGAAAAAATTAGATGAACCGGCTAAGTACATTGACAGGTAGACAAAATATAATCTATATTTAGGCCTGTTGCTTGCTGAGTGATAACACCTCAATGCAATTCTTAGCCATTGTTCCCACATTACAAAAATAATATTAAAAAGAAAATAGCTCCATGGTTCTATGAAATCATGGATAAACAACTTGAAGACAGCTTTTGCACTTACAGTTTGTACAAAAAACTAATGAACATGCATCTGTTTACTACCACCTATATTTGTTCAAAGCTTAGCTGCTGCTCAGCAATCCATGATTCTTTTCCTTTAGTTGGATGTTCGAAATCTGTCATCAATAAGAACTTCCATATCACTATACCATAAAATTCTGGAGAACCGTTTTTAATGATTTTTATGAAATTAATACAAACTGTACACCATCTAGTGCTCTTCACCAATTCATTAAAGTCGGGCTCTCCAAACAAACAATGAAATGACAACATTAAAAATAATTTTTTAGTGCATATCATCATTATGAACATCATCCGAACCTTATACCAGCTAAGTATGGTCGTGAGATCAAGGTTTGTCCTTCCTGTTCATATCATAAACTACACAAACATCTGCAGCTGTTTTCATCTGCATGATAATGAAGAAAAACCGAAACCTTATGAATTCTGGAGATAAAATTTCACACTCCAAACAATGTCAAAGAAATGAAATTATGACCAAATCAAATCATATCTTTTACTATCAAAGCCCCATTTTCATATGAATAATTTTCATATGAATAAGTTCCCCCCCTCCCACCAACAAACAATGAAATGATATTATACCTACAGAAGCAAAGGCCAGATTAGTCAGCAACTAATATTTTACAGCATTTATTAACACGCAAAACCATCTGAAACTCGCAATGCTGCTTCTAAACAATCCTTAGCAACATGTACTGCCTCAGTTTGTGTTGCCCAAGTTCCTTTATCAGCATTGGCCCCAGGACCTGCATTACAATTTGGAGTTATTTTGGCTACTTAAGCAAGTTGATATCCAAGGTTTAAAAATCCGGTGGACGACAAATGGGTCAACCACAACATAACTGAAATTATCATTAACCAGCCAGTTGATATATAAGGATTAACTTCACATAAAGTGACAAAAAGTTGCATCGTCATTTTGTATAGTACCGGCGGACGGACAAACTAAGGCCCACTTATCAGTGTTTTGTTCAAGTTATCTCTAATAATACCTTAGATACCATTCTCTCCGTCGAAAATTAACTGTCTGCATTAGAAAACCACAAATGAACTTGTGGTTTTCTAATGCAGACAAGTAATATTGGACAGGGAGAATTAAGGTGAGTGATAGACCAACCTTTTTTTAAATATCCTACTGCGTGACAATAATAGATCTAAATCCTAGATTAAATTTTTCAACTTTACAACTACATTCGATGGCAGTATGTAATAAATACAATAATAGCATCACCTAGATGAATATGGTCAGTAGCTTAACACATATTTCACAATTTCAAAGTATTAACTTTTCAGACAAACTTCTGTCGCTTTCCATTGAATGTGACTTGTTATACCAGTTTCACCTTATTGCATTAATTAACCTCTACCAAGGCAGGCACGCCCAGTTCATAACTGATACTAGTGTTCTCGATTAAAACAGTAGAGCCCCTCTTTCAACGTAAGTAACCAAGAAGCCCTGAGTTTCACAATGTGATGAAACTAATGTTAACAAGTCTATGAACAACCAAACAATTGAATGCATTTTATAGAAATGTAGCAATCACATTTCGAATCTAAGAGATAGGTCGAACCAAACAAGTGTTACTACTTCCCATGCTCAAAATGAGACCCAAGTAAAATTAAAAGATGTTTCAACATTTTTCAGTAGTTTACAGGGGACCTACTTATATATTCCCACCGTCCAATATTACCTGTGTGCATTGAAAACCAAAATGAACTAAAATCAGTTCATTTTCTTTTTCTAAGGCAGACAGGTAATATTGGACGGTAGTTGCTAAGGATTTCGAGAGAGACAATATATCTAATAAAACATCATTATTTCACGGTTCCCATGGTTTATACATCCCAATTTAGAAACAAATGCATTCTAATTGCAAACAAATCTAAGTTACTTGACCGAAAAAAAATAAACAGGAGCAACTCAGAATAGAAGTTCCAATTTTGATTGAATTTCGAAAATTGTTGTACAGGAAAGCAGCAAAAGCTATACATTTCTGACCTGCAAAAGACACCAGATCTGTGAGCCCACGAGAGTCGACGCAGAGAAGAAGAAGAGGAACCAGAAGCGATGCCAGATTACCAACTCCGTCAAGGTAATTTTCAAAATCTTCAAAGTTATTCCTAAAACTGATAATCCTACAATGGCAAAATCCGTCGAGAGTCCTCTGCTCTCTGTCCCAACTACTTCACCCAACGCAATTAACTCCTGAAATAGCAAAACCATTCAGCAAAATCTGCCTGTAGATGCATCAAAAACACAGATAATGTATATGTGCATTTTATAAACACCATAATATACTCACCTCATAGGACAGTTCATCCGGATCAACCTCCTGCCCGAGAGTCGCGGTGCAGTGGTGCGAGAGCAGCGGTCGCCGACTGCCCGAGAGCAGCGGTGCGAGTGCGAGGGACTCGAGAACGGAGGTGGTTCTGCCCGAGAGAGGCGGTGCGGCTCTGCGAGAGCAGCGGTCGCCGAAGCCCGACCCGGCCGGATCCTGGGTCCGGTCGGTTCGCGAATGACCCGGCCGGGTCTTCAAATTCGCTCAGCCCGGGTGTTCCGTCCCGGTTTGGTGACCGGGCCCGGTCCAACCGGGTTCAACTGGCCGGGCCGAACCGGGTCTGAAAACACTGGTAAGTCCTCTACTAAAATCAATCAGATGAAAGTGGAATAAATCTAACAGACTTTAAAAAAGAATAAAACATTGAAATAAGTCAAAAAATGGGATAGGTTCATGTATAAATTGATATTTGTTGCCTCTCCTATACCTACATACAAAAGTAGGCGATATAGAAGTAAATTTTGAGAACCAAGTCAGCTATAGCATTTCTACGAGAAGAACTAAATGATATCTCACTTGATTATACTATTTATGGCATGTACTCCAATACACGTATATAGAGATTCAAAACAATTGTTCAATTTACAGGCAGCACAAATGATCTCCCAAAACATGGCGCCCATTTGGTTGCCGCACGGGCGCCCTGGATGTGGAGGATCTCCCTCATGGTGACAGGAATGGGAGGAGAGAGATAAGATGGTCGAGGTGAGGTTTGAGGTGACGGGGATCAGCAAAATGCAGCGAGGAGGGGACGGCGTCAATATGGTATAGAAAGGAGTGGAGAGCAGCTGGTTGGATTGGGAGATGAGAGGGGGAGGAGGGTAAAGGGGGTGTAATACTGGCAGTTCAAATGAAGGGTCCATATCTTTTTAAAAAAAAATAATTAAGTTTTCTCGACGGACATTTTAACCACGGATAAAAAACCGTGGGTAATATATATTACCCACGGTTTTCTTAACCACGGATAATAAACCGTGGAGAATAACTACTATTATCGACAGTTTATTTTCTGTCGTAAACAACTGTCGCAAATGCCATAACTTTCTCCACAGATCATGTTCTGTCGTAAAAAAGTATCTTTATCCACGGTTCTTTTAACGACAGAAATAAAACCGTCGCTAATGCCCGATTTTGTTGTAGTGACAAGTTGAAAGTTAAACCAAGAAAACCAGCAGGGAAAATGCCAATTCAAAGGTTTTGGAGTTTGCTCCGAAGGGCTACCTTAACTTCCCGACTCTTGCGAACATGATAACAATATGAAAATAATGTTTCTTAATTGCTTGAACTTTTAAAAACAATGGCTATGTCAACTGGTATCATTGCACCATGTTCTTCATGGATGTAAATTGTAAACCATGCAGGGAATGTTAGCATATGGTATACATAAAAGAACAAATTCGGGATCAGGTAAGTATTACTCTAAGATCAGGTAAGTATTACTCTAATACTCCTTCCGGTCACTTTCAATAGATACAGGTCTTTTCAAGTGAACTAAAATTAGTTCATTTGTCAAATTCTGATAGGGCAGTTCATTTGCATATTTTGGGTAGTATGCATCATGATTTGAAGGCATATCTGTCCAATTTTCTTCATCTTGTGTGGTTTCCACTTGGGAGGTGGATTGTAGTTTGCGTTTCTAGTTTTGTAATTTTTCAAAGCCACTTGATCGACATGGATATTGTTCTCCTCTCTGAACAATTTAATGTCGCACCTTTCTTTGACAGGATGCATGGTCTTCCTATGACAAGATGCTTAATCACCATGTGCAGGAGAAAGGCCCAGTCTTCCATTTGATTCCATTCCACGTTCCTAGCAATCTTCTTTGGAGCCTCATCTTGGGTGTTTGCCGTGGACATTTTTTGGCTTTAATGAAAGTGCATATATCGCAAATGTATAACACATGCATGCAATAATGTCTATTTAAGGTGATTGATGTGAATTTTAATTTATTTACTCGCAAGCACACGAATCTGAGTAGATAGTAACTACGAGGTCGATCCTCATAGATACTTGGAATTAATTCAACATAATTCTAGATTTCACTTAACTAATTCGAAAAAACAGATATTTAGATAATTAATTAAAATTACACATAAATTAACAAAAATTTAAGTAATAAGAGAATGCCAAAGCACCACTAATTAGACCACTTTTACCTCCTCTCATTCTAATCACCCTTAATTGATGTAATCTCGTGGTTCTCTCGAACACACGCGTTAAAATTAGCACACACTCCTCTCGGATGAATACACTATAACAATGAAAACAATAAAGAGAAATCTATCTCTCTCGAGCATAGATCTCAATTAAAATTTAAAACTTCACTCAAACAATACTTTGGAGTGCATCAATTCCTCACGAACATAGATGTTCCTTAGTTTGATTTCATATAAAAATCACTCTACCCTATCTCAAGAGTGCTGAATAACAATAATGATATTCACATTAAACACATGGAATGAAATTTAACATCAATAAAAAATAACTAAGACAAGTAAAAATAAGAGCAATCTAGGCAGGGCTTCATCTTAACTCTGATAAAACTAATTAGCTAGACATGGAGAAGGGAGAAGAAAAACTTTGTTTTGACTTCATTGGCGGCATGTAAAAAGTTGAAATCCGGAACACCAACCAAAAACTATTCACCTCTACTGTTCACGGCATTGTTCACCGTCTTCTCCACTCGATCTGTGTTTTTTACTTTAGCAAACGACAACATCCCTCCCAGCTATCTCCTATGTTCTTTGTTCTTATAGGCCCACTCCAGAACCTAGCTTCCCTATTCGAGTTTATCCCAAATCACTCACCAAATTTGAGTTGATCTTCCAAATCTGTGGTTAGAGATCCTAGCCCATCCAAATGTGATCTTCCATCCTAGCACGACTTTGTTCAAAAGCTTTCCATCTTTAAGACACCTCTGTTGATGAATGAGAGCAAAATCCAAGCCTTCTGATCCGATCCCGTGCAGAAAATCACGCTTTCCAAATCGAGCAAGATGTAGGTGTTGTCGACTCCAATCCGAGTGCCTCTTCTTCTAGGTTGAGCCCATCCCTAACTAGGCACGAATTCGACCCAAAACTGAGCCAAATTATTGTTGTTCTCGAGCAGCCAAGCACAAGCTCGGTCGTTCCTTTCTTTCTTTTTTTTTCTTTTTCTGTTCGAACATCCAGCAGAATCGAGCCCAAGCACTCGATTCTTTTCCTTCTTTTTTTATTTCGTTTTATATAAAACCCATCACATTACTCTCGGCTATCGGATCTGATATGTGTGTTTCTTTAGATTAAAGCAGAACCCATAGTCTCTTGTTATGTAAATCAACGGCTCCGATGAGTTCAGCACTTGATTTTAGCCTTTAAAACTTGCCACAGGCCTCCGTAACTGTGGAATCTTCTAAACTTGATCTCCTTGGATAAAAATTCATTTGTCGTGCAATGATTCCACTATTTGCAACATGAGTTCATGAACCCTAAATAAATAAAATTAAACACAATTTAGACACGTACTAAAATATAAATCTATTTACTCCAATTAATGCATCTAAATTATTCAATTAAGCATATATTAATTATTAAACACCTAATTACCATCTTAACACTGATAACCTAGATTCTCCTATTTTATCAAAGAATACGACTAACATATAAATATAAATACATATAAAAATGTATATATTTTGTGTATATCAGTGATGCACCATGATAAACAAAGTCATACATGCCACTACATAAGTGTAATACCATCGATAGTGCATTTACCTAGTATAATAGATGCAAGATATGCTTGTTTTTTTAAACTCGAGAATGTACTTATCTCAGCAATAGCCTAAACTAAAATTGCTCCAATAATAACAAAATATAAAGGTTTTACAAACACAATGAGGAAGATCCACACATAAACACAATATCACAATAAAAATATTACTCTTAAAATATACTCCCTTCGTCCAAAATGACCTGTCTGGACTAGCAAACCAAAATCAACTGATTTTAATTCATTTTAGTTTTCTAATCCAAACAGATCATTTTCGACAAAGGGAGTATAAGGTAGATGGAAATAAACCGTGCTTTTCTCTTTAAATTATGTGATGTAGGAGAGTATCAACTGCAAAGTCGGTGAACAATAAGTTCCAACAGATTTCTGTTTCCCATGGAAAAGCTAAAAAAAACATATGTGAAGGGAGGTGAGATATTGAAGAGAGTATATACGATACGTACTCCAAACGTAGTAAAGAAAAGCATGACCGAAGAGGGGGGGAAAGACAACGGTGAAGTCTCTTGCACTCGACAAAAAAAGAGGTAATGCAAACATTATGTCAACACACACCTCTGTATATTCAACACATGTTGACTAGATCTGTATATTCACTCATTAAAATTAGACATCAAAATGAGCCCAGTTTACATGAGACATGGCTCACGCGGCCTGAGTAAGCCGAGTCACCTCAAGCCATCCGATTTCAATCGGACGGCGGGTGTCAAATCAAGGTGGCAGGTGTGTGATTATTATCGGCCGTTCGATCAAAATCCAACAGTTCGAGGTGACAACTCACACAGAGTTGCATGAGTTGGGTCTCATGTAAACTTTTCCCTATCAAAATACACATCATTATAATTTAGATATCAAAATGCACAAGCTAGCGGACATATTTATTCATTACCAGCCATTGCACAGTGGTGGCGGCAGCGACTATTGTGATGGTGGCGGTGGCATGGTAGTAGTGGTGGCAGTGGTGCAACAGTAGCAAGAGGGGGAGGCAGCGGTGAAGAAAGAGAATGTGGTGGTGGAGGTTGAGATGGAGGAGATGGTGCAGTCGGGAAGGAGGAGGAGACGTTGGCAAAGGCACCGGAGCCTGTGGCGGAGGTAGAGGAGCACATAACATACCTGGAGATGTGGGAGGGACAGGGCCATTTTACCCTTTGTATTTTTTGAGAATAAAAAGGGTAAATGAGTCATTTTATGACACATATGTAGCCATTTGCATGTGATAAGGTCAAAATTGCTAATATATGTTGTACAAAACCATTTTTATGTTGAGAAAGTATTACATGGTCGAACCCTCGTTTGTTGCTAGGAGATAAGATTTGTCACTTGGCCCGTTAACTAGATTGATACGTCACTTATGTAAAGTCGAAATGTTTTACAAATGATATATGGAATAAAGAAACGTTGGAGGTGTATCTTATCATCTTTCCCCCATAGAAATAGGAAACTTAATACTTGATTTATCTTTCTACTTTTTTTTAGCATACGACTTCGGGGACTGATTTCCACCACGTAATAGACTGGGTGGTCCCTATAAGTAAAAATTCAATAAGTGTCTTGTTTTGGTCCACAAGCAGTTGAGGTGTTGGGGAAGAGGGGTGCCCTAGCCGTGGCCACCATGGCGAAAAAAGCCATCCCTTTAGCTGCAAAGAAGAAGAAGAAGAAGAAAAGGAGAAGGCAGGCGATGCCACGACGACACCAAAAGAGAATAAGGAGATGGCTGAATCAACAATCCCTTTCTTCATTTTCGAGGTGGGGCTCATATGAGAGAGTTCAGAATTTATTCGGGGGTGCACAAGTTATGGAGGAACTAAGAGTTGCTTGGAGTTGTAATCACTTGTATTTAGTTTAGACGGTGTCCGGTGTCCCATGCAAATAGTGAATAAGACACAAAGGGTGAGGATTTTCAACACCTTAATTTTTCCTAGTAACACCCCATGCTCAAAGAACCCAAAAGTTTTACAATAGTTGTTAAGTGACACCATTCTATTCTTATTCACACTGACGGATAAAGGGGGCTCTTGACAATTTGAAATATATAACAGTGGATCCTTGCCGCTAAATAGGTTTAAAGGATGGTGGACATTAACTTGCCATTGATAAGTACTAAGACTCTTGTCGGTCGAACTTTACCGTCAAAATATAACATTGGATCCCCCATTTATATCAGACTAGGGGACTGCTAACCAGGATATACATTTTTTGTTTAAAAATTTAGGTGTCTTCCTACTTTGCTGTCTCACCCATTCCATCTCCTTTATCAGCCGGCCAACTTCAAGGTAAGAAGACCCGCCTTCCGCCACCGCCTTCTTGGCCGCCTCCGCCACCTCCTTTACCCTCCTTCTCATCTCCTCCGCCTCCTCCCCACCGCCCATCACCCTTTCAACCGCATCCTTGATCCTCCCCCGCCCCACCACCTCCCTTTCCTCCCATGTCACCCACCTCTCCACCCCGACCCCGACCCCCACCCGCAATACCTCCGTCACCAACTTCTCATTGTAGAACTGCTCGGCGAACACCGGCCATGTCACCATCGGCAAGCCGAAGCTCAGCCCCTCCAGCAGCGAGTTCCACCCGCAATGCGTCACGAACCCCCCTACCGCGCCGTGGCCTAGTATCACCACCTGCGGCGCCCACCCCCTTATCACTACACCCTTCTCCGCCACACACTCCTCGAATCCTTCCGGTAAAACCTCTTCATTCTTGACCACCCATATGAAAGAAACCTCCATATATTCCAGAGCTGCTGCTGTTTCCACCATCTGAGCAGGCGAGAATTTGCACATGGACCCAAAGCAGATGTACAAGACTGAATTAGGTTTCTTGGCATCCAACCATCCAAGACAAGTTTGTGAATCTGCTGAAGTTCTCTTGCATATTTCCAGCATCTCTGCTTTGTGCTGGTTGTAGAGGGAGACAGGCCCTACATGCCATGTCTTCTTGCCTACTTCGTTTTGCAGATGATGGATGTAAGACCTTTCAAGATCATAGAAGCTGTTCATGACCCAGCCGTAGTTCTTGGCCTCGGCCTCCTGAATTCTAATGTATAGTGCTTTGAACTGTGCCTGGCTGACGGCGTCGGGCAGCTTCGCTTTTGTCATCTTGATCTCGTCGGGGAGGCCGGGGACGGAGAATGTCTCCGTGTCGAATGTGACGACTTTTTCTGGTGAGAATTTGGCAATGGCTTCGATGGCGCAGGAGGCGAAGTAACCGTTCCCAGAGAAGAGGATACAGGGAATGCTGAAGCTCTCCGCGACATCGGCTGTCCAGGGGTAGAACATATCAGAGATGATGCAGTCGGGGCGGATCTCTTCCACAAGCCTACGGAAGGCGGGTTCGAGGAGGTCGAGTGCGGCGAAGAACTTGCCATCTTCTTCCCTGCTGGTCATCTGGTCGAGGCTTTCGCGTCCGGCGGGCAGGCCGCTCTCGGAAGAGGGAAAGTAGAGCAGTTCGATACCGATAGGAAGCCCGGCCTCGGCGGAGCGGGCGATGGAGCTGCCATGGGAGGCCGCGGAGTAGGGAGTGAGGATGAGGGTGGCTCTGGCGCAGCGGGAGGCGAAGAGCTTGGCGACGTGAATCATGGGTAGCAAGTGGCCGGGCGCCATGGCCGGGAAGAGGAGGAAATGGAGAAGACTATCCAAGTCCATTGCTAGCTCATAGACCTTGTGTGCACTCCTGATGCACCAAGTGTTGTGTATGCTATAACAACAGTGGATCAAGGATGAGTGTGTGTCCACCGTCCATGTGTTTAGCGACGGTGGAGTTTCACCGTCTGTGTATAGGGGGGTGGGCTAGACCGTGGGGTGGTGAACCACTCATCCATTAAATCAATAGAATGATGTGGCCAAATGGGGTACGTTAATTTGTTTGGTTGTAAGAGCATGAGCAATGTACTACTGGACCAACAAGCAACTATCAGTTTACTATCATTAATCAGATTTAAGAGCATTCATTCCCTGTATCTAATGGAATACGGGATAAGCTGCATGCCAGTTACTTATTAGCTCACTCGTGAAATACAGTTGCTTAAAATATGAATGGATGTACATACATCTTCACAAGCTAATGAAAGGAGACGTAGATGCCACCCTTGAGGGGAGACTACCACCGGAATGGTCTCACATGAGTGCCTGTGGTATGTGAGAAATTTTTCAATGTATTTGTTTCACCAGGCTGGCCGTGTATGTCACCATTCTCCAACTACACGATTAGTTACTAAGGGCTCGTCAATGTGTTCACAGGATAGATCAAGTGATTCAAACACGAGAAGAGGCTTGGTGCTCGGTGTTTTCTCAACCCATTTGCCATGAACTCCTTGAGTTTAATGACGAGATTGAGCGCTGTATTGCCTTGTCCCAAGATGGGATTGGAGGTTGAAATTTACAGACAAGACAAGGTGAGACACAGATTGTTTTGTCCGCCACTACACCCGTTGATTGGGTTGTTTATTGTTGGGTTTTGCGTATCGGGTACGTTGGGTTTTGGTTAATGAGTGGTTTTAAGACCGAGGCCCGTAAGTGGCTACAAAACCCATACGGTGATTGATTTTGGATTTGAAGGAAACATTTTACTCTATTTTGTCCTATTCTATGTTGGAGGAAAAAAATAAAATATTTGAATATCTAAATTGGGAGATTTAATACTTACCGTATATAATACTTACCATAATTTCACCATAGTTTAATATTTACACCATAGTTTCACGCAGGAAAGAAACTATGGTGTAAGAGGATATATAATACTTACCGTATATCTTTTAGGTGTAACACCCAAAAAATTTGTGTGCTTACTAAAATTAATTTATCTAAAAATATTAATTTTGATACTTGTTTTCCTATATTTTGCACTTTGGAGTTAAAGAATGTGAAGAGAGCTTTCCAACGCCACCGATGGTGCGCAAATCGGAGTTCGGAGCATAAAGTTATGTTAGTTTGAATTTTGGTACGCAGTCGGGGTATGCGATTAATCGCCGGGGTAGGCGATTGATCTGGCGGGGTACGCGATTAATCGTCGGGGTACGCGATAGATCGCAACGGCATTGAATACGGAAATTGCGTTTTGATTGGATTTTCTTGAGAAAAAGATACCAAATCCTAACCAAACTTGGAGATGATGTTCATGAGGAGATTTTGGAGGATTTTGGGGGATTCCTATTGGTGGAAAGAGTCCATAATTTAAAAGGAATTATTTAAGAAGAGATTTACCTAAACTCTATATAAACCCATGAGAGGGGAGTGCTTGTGGGATTCATATCAAACCCTAGCTTGTACTTTTCTCCTTCCCACGTTCACCCTTCTCTCGAGCCTCTTCTTGGTGTGAGTCTTCATACAAAGCTTGGAGCGGAGGCATCGCTACGAAGCGAAGAAGGCGAACGACGCGTAAAGGGCGATACTTTTGTAAAACTAAGAGTAGGATGATTTTATCACTATTCTTTGTGATTTAATTTAATGATATGAATGTTTATGATTCAAGTTCTGATGTCAAATATGTGACTTTGTTTGGGAATAAATATGTGTCGTATTTTTATTCATGAGTTGATTATGATCATGCTCTTATATGTGAAGATGTAGGGGTCAATTGATATATGATATCTAACATGATAAAAAGGGTATACTTTGGTAATTACAAACAATCCTAGGGTCTGTAATTGATCTAGGAGGGAGTATGGTTGTCTGTTAATAATATATTATCACCTATAATGTGTTATTAAGTGAGATAATCGAGTTTAATGAAGAGTTTTGATCTCGGCCAGAACTGTTTCTGTGCTGACAGACTGTAGTAAATAATTCATATCTAATTCAAATAAACTCGGAAAAATATGCCGTCTATTATTAGAAACTAGACTCATAGGACTATATACAGTAAAAATTTCAGAGAGTAATTAAATCTGTGCTGACGTTGGGAAGAGCCGGAAGTCAACTGATATGTAAAAACAGAATACTATAATTAGGGTAAAAGTTGGAGAAATTTTAGCAAAACATTACCCTATACTAGAATAAATATACTATGAACGTAATATGTGTTATACAAGATCTTCCAGAAAGAATTACAGCAGAATGGACTAAATATAATACTTTAATATCATGGGCTAATGATGGATAATTTGGTATTTAGTAAGTCCTATGTATTTCATGGTTGATATTGACTAGACTGCGTTTTCAATTGGAAGCCGAACCATCATTCCCTTTGACTAAAGTCTTAAACCTTGAAGTTTGGATCAATATTTCTATGACCGAGTTGAGTATTGGAATAGTTCCACCTATGTTAAGGCAATGTGTGACACTTCTGTTGTTGACACTTTATTTTGATACTTCTATGGTTAGTTATGTGACGATAGAGATTAAGTAACCTCATTGGTACTCCTTTAATGAGTCAGACTTTTGAAAGAGTATTGAAATCTTTATTGTACTTCTTTCGTGAGCTAGTTATCAGAATGAATATGTTCTTTATAGAAGATACTTTTCCTTCGAGTAAATAGTTACATCAGAGATTCGTTATGAGAACCTTGTGAGATTTTGCCCAAGAGAGGTAAATTAATTTCCCAGGATGAGAGATGGGTAGTCTCAATAGTACTTGAGTGAAGACATTCGTAGTATGCTGGTAAAAGCCATAATAGACTCCGTCCAGTTGAAAGTTGTAGAATACTCAAAAGCACTTGGATTAGGAGAGACTCTGTCCGGTTGAGAGTTGTAGAATACTCAAAAGCACTTGGATTAAGAGAAACTCAGCCAGGGTGAGAGCTAATGATACTCAATAGCCCCTGTGTTAAGAGAAACTCAGCCAGGGTGAGAGCTAATGATACTCAATAGCCCCTGTGTTAAGGGAAACTCAGCCAGGGTGAGAGTTAATGATACTCAATAGCCCCTGTGTTAAGGGAAGCTCAGCCAGGGTGAGAGTTAATGATACTCAACAGCCCCTGTGTTAAGGGAAACTCAGCCAGGGTGAGAGTTAATGATACTCAACAGCCCCTGCGTTAAGAGAGATTAAGCTAGGGTGAGAGTTAATAATACTCAAAAGCCCCTAAGTTAAGAAATTCAGCTAGGGAGAGAGTTAATAATACTCAAAAGCCCCTGAGTTAAGAGACTATGCCAGGATGAGAGTTAATAAGACTCAAAAGTCCCTGTGTTAAGAGAGTATATCTTTGGACCTTTGTTAGGTTCCTGCCCAAAGAGAGGCATTCCATGAGCACTGATAGAGCCAGTATTCTAGACATGACAGAGGGTTCCAAGGAGAGAACCTCTAGGATAGTTTGGCAAGAAACTATATGGAAGTGGTGATATATGAGAGTGAGAGTTGTAGCTCCATACGCTTGTGATAGTTGAAGTCTCTGTGAATAATATTTTTCTTATGCACTCTCAATGTTTGGATCATTGATTAATTATATTCTCTCCATACATTCTAGCTGTTTTGGAGTCTTAGTGACTGATGATGATTTCTGGTAATGCAATTCCTTATATTGAATATCGATATTGCTGATTTGTCAGTTGTTGTTGAAATCTTATGCATTGTTATATATTGTATCTTTTGTGTTTGTGTGGGTTTTGCATCCTACTGGGTATTTCTTCGGAATACTCATGCATCCTGTGATGCAGGCTTGGATAAAGATTAGATTTGGAGATCGTTGCAGCAGAAGGAAAAGCTCAAGAATTGCAGTCAGAAAGTTACGAAGTTTATGTTGCTTTTGAAATAAATAGCTGTGACAATAATGGCCTGTGTGCCAAGAAGTTTTAGTGATTTTGTTAAGAGATTTTAATGACTTTTATTTTGGAATACTCTGAGATTAAGAATTTTTATTTCATATGGTTTAATGATGTTGATTCATATGACTGAGTGGGTTTCAATTACACATCCTTTTGAGATGTTGTGGTTGACTGGTGAATGGGTATTCAGTTGCGTTCCCGAAATTCGGCTTCAAGAATTTCTCGCCTAAGGGTCGACTTCCGCACTCCGTCGAGGCTTGAAATTTCGGGGTGTGACATTAGGTGTGGAGGTTCTCTCCAACTTTGTGAGCACATTTGTAGTACATACATGCACAGAAACGTGTGCATGGCATGGGCCCTTTAGTGGTGCAATTTGCACATCCACATGGTCGCTAGGAGCCTTTAGTTTTGGTCAGGGCGATAATCGGATGATCGGACGGGTCCTTGGCTGATGTTCGGCCCACTCATAGTGGATGGACAAGGGACAATTACGTCTGTTCATCTTCCGTGTGAAAGGGTGTGGAGACCCGTTGAGTTCAGATCAATAAATGGTTGCCTGCAACCATAAGCCATATACAGAACAAAGAATTCTGTCTGAAACTCCATCTCTCTGATTCTCTTCTTTCTAAGGCAATAGAATACTTCGACTTTGAGTTCGGGGTCTGACTTGTTGACGTACACCACTTACCAACCAGTAGTCCGTTGTATCTCGGGAGCAGATTGTCAGTAGAAGTCTGTGCACTAAAGCGACAATATATATTTCGAAGTTAGCAGTTTTCACTATATCTCATACTATTTCTCTTGATTAGTTCTCGTCGGGTTCAATTTCTTTTTCAACAAGGTCGGATCAAGTACTACAATCTACCTTTTAATTTCCAATATTTATATGGTCCACAATTAATGTGAAGCTTCTTCATGAGCTACTCAAGTTGAGCTCAGTATGCATTTTGCTTCTTCATGGGTATGGCCATCGCTTTGTCCATAGGTATGGTACTTGATTGAAGTGTCCTTTGGCAACCCATTTGTGAGTATGGGAAATTAAAATTTGTGGCGAATTCATTCATCACATACATAGACATATCCAAACCAGACACATTTTCCATTCATTCAGAAATGTTTGTACTTGGCATTAGAGAACCAAAATAAATTTAAATATATTCAGTTTAGTTTTCTATGGAGGACATATATATTTGGACGGAGGTAGTATATGTACTATAGCCCAAGACCATTTCCCAACAAAGGACCTTAGGACGCTCTTCTTTGACAAATGGTGAATTGACCACAGATGGGCCACAAATGCCCTATGTGAGCAAATATTCATACATTCATAAATAATGTTATCCAAATAAGGAGTTTTTTCCATATTACCTGGCGCCAACTTTTGTTTTCCCATATTACCTGGTTTTTCCAGTGAAATCCCATATAACCCGGAATCGACACGAAAAATATCCAAAATACCCTTAAATTTAGGTATAAGCACCCACACTCTTTATTTTTCCATATTACCCGGAATCTGAGGAGGTACTCGGAGAAACTCGTGTTCAGTCGGAGAAGAAGGCATTCCGTCCGGCATCTCCGCCCATGTCATCGCCGGCGCCGGCGCCGTCCGAATCGGGAAAGGTAATCTTCGCGCCAAAAAACGAGAAAACGAGCGGGATGAAGGGATTTTGATGTAAGAGCAGCGGGGAAGCCCTCCCAACTATAAAAATTAAGATCTATATGTAAAGAAACACATATGAAGATCACTCATTGGTGTTGGACTGCTCCTGGACATGAAATAAGAGAATAAAAATGGGCAAAAACGTGAAATACTCTTCGGCGAGTAACAAGTTCAATTTATATATCTTTCTGTGATCCTAATGAAAGGGAAGAGGAGGAAAAATAAGGAAGAACACAAAAAAATGGGCAAAAACGGATGAAAAATGAGCAAATTATCACATTTTGAAAATTCCTATTTTATCGTGTCGTCGAAAACACGAAAAATATCCAAGTCGTGTCTCCAAAGACACGACTTGAATTGAGTCGTGTCTTGTACGACATGATAAAATAGGAATGTTCAAAATGTCATAACTCGCTAATTTTTATCCATTTTTGCCTATTTTTTTTGCATTCTTCCTTATTTTTCCTCCTCTTCCACCTCATGAAGATATATTAGGATAAAAGAATAAGAAAAAATAAGAAAAAAGAAGAAAGTAGAAGCTCTTCGTCGGAAAGCATCTATTTTTTCTTTCTTCTTATTTTTTCTTCTTCTTTCATCCTAATATATCTTCATGAGGTAGAAGAGGAGGAAAAATAAGAAAGAACGCAAAAAAATGGGCAAAAAGGGATAAAAAATGAGCGAGTTATGACATTTTAAAAATTTCAGTAAAAACGTGTTTTGAAAGACACGACTTGCAGTATAGTCGTGTCGTCGCGTACACGACTATACTGCAAGTCGTGTCTTTCAAAACACGTTTTTACTGAAATTTTTAAAATGTCATAACTCACTCATTTTTTATCCGTTTTTGTCCATTTTTTTTTGCGTTCTTCCTTATTTTTCTTCCTTTTCCACCTCATGAAGATATATTAGGATGAAAGAAGAAGAAAAAATAAGAAGAAGGAACAAATAGAAGCTTTTCGGTGAAGAGCTTCCACTTTCTTCTTTCTTTTTATTTTTTTCTTATTCTTTTATCATAATATATCTTTATGAGGTGGAAGAGGAGGAAAAATAAGGAAGAACGCAAAAAAATGGATAAAAAAATGAGCGAGTTATGACATTTTAAACATTCCCATTTTATCATGTCGTACAAGACACGACTCAATTCAAGTCGTGTTTTCGACGACACGATAAAATAGGAATTTTCAAAAAGTGATAACTCGCTCATTTTTCATCCGTTTTTGCCCATTTTTTTGTGTTCTTCCTTATTTTTCCTCATCTTCCCCTTCATTAGGATCACAGAAAGATATATAAATTGAACTTGTTACTCGCCGAAGAGTATTTCACGTTTTTGCCCATTTTTATCCTCTTATTTCATATCAAGGAGTGGTCCAACACCAATATGTGATCTTTAATGTGTTTCTTTACATGTAGATCTTAATTTTTGTAGTTGGAAGGGCTTCCCCGCTGCTCTTACATCAAAATCCCTTCATCCCGCTCGTTTTCTCGTGAAGATTACCTTTCTCGATTTAGACGGCGCCGGTGCTGGCAATGATATGGGCGGAGATGCCGGACAGAACACCTTCTTCTCCGACTGAACACGAGTTTCTCCGGGTACCTCCTCAGATTCCGGGTAATATGGAAAAACAAAGAGTGTGGGTGCTTATACCTAAACCTAAGGGTATTTTGGATACTTTCGGGGTCATATGGAAGAAACAAAAAGATTCCGGGTGATATGAGAAACTGAAAGTTGGCGCCAGGTCATATGTAAAGACCTCCCAAACAAGAAAACATGATAAATGAGCCACAAATGGGTTGCAAAACGATGCCTTCCTCAAAGAGATTTTTCCTATGAGGGTCAATTAATATATCTTTGGTGGGCTTCAAATGTGTGTTGAGTCCAAATTGGATGCACCATGAGCCTTGAGTCAGGAGGCTTTTCATTTCTAATTTTCTTCAAATAGGTATATCTCCGTAACCGGCAAACATACTGGTCAATCGCTAACAGTATAGTATAATTGTGAAATTTTAAGTCTTATGAATATCTTATAAAACCAATCAAAACTATCGCACAAGATTCATTCACTTCGATGTATTATTACTATAATTTTCTTCTCAATGCTTGTCAATCTATTCTCCCTGTAAATAGTTTTTAATCATTGATTCCCTGTGTGCAATTTGTGTGTCCTTTTACCTAGAGCTTGATGTATCATGTATAATTGTCCCCTAATACTTTCTTTGAACAACCTAAAAATTTTGTCTTATGAATATCTTATAAAAGAATCAGAACTATAGCACAAGATTCATTCTTCGATGTATTATTACTATCATTTTCTTTCCAATGCATGTCACTCTATTCTCCCTATAAATAGTTTTTAATCATTGATTCCCTATGTGTGATTTGTGTGACCTTTTAGGGAAATATTTTGGTGACCACTTTTCAATATCAGATTAAATGACCCTGGCCATGTGGTTCCGGGGCCCCATGCCTACATGGCCCATGGTCCTTTAATCTGGTATTGAAAATTGGTCAGACTCGACCTTTTACCTAGAGCCGCTCATGGATAATTGTCCCCTAATACTTAATTCGGACAACCTAAAACTCTTCCAACGATTGGTCCTAAACATAAGGAAGGCAGTAAATGGAAACCACTGTAATCCTGCAAAAGTTGCAAGGAGACAGTTTGTTCATTGGCTTTGTAGCCGCTGCAAAACATCAATGCCTTTGTCTGCCAATTAAGGACTCCGGTTTTCTTGCCGTGGAAGTTAATCATCCTTGCAGCTTGTGCAATACTTTGCAAATTTGCATGGCTGTTTGCGATGAGATCAGCATGGACCCCAGACCCCAAAAGTTAATGATCAATGTGGGGAACCACACATACAGATACTGATAAGGTATTCATGGAACAAAGGACCAGAGAACTTAGACATCAGACAATATCAAAGTCTTGGTGGCCACTCCATTTTGTATTCTAGAACACCACTGAAAGCCATCGACTTTGATTTTGGCTAGCGTCACTGCTCCCCTCACTCTGCCTGTCACTTCCCTCCAAAGCCACTTTACATGTGCCATCTTGACTATGCTTTCTCCATAGTCTGTGTGCTAAGTTTACGGGAATACATCACCAGCCACGTTAGTTCTTCTCGCATTCCCCATATCATCTAAATATGGTATGTTCCTGATTTATTTCTTAATGGAAACAATAAAAAAATTGGTAATTAAGTGGTAAATAAGAATGACCTTATATGGTATATGAGTTCACTGTCCACGTATTAGTGCTTATAACCTGCTATGGTGTAGTGGATTTTTCTTGGCAGTAAGATTGATGGATGATTCTTTTGTTTCTTCGATATCCCATAGCGGGCAACGATAGAACCCAAAAGGATGCAACCCGGTATTGCAAAACCATACAAAAGAAATTCACAAAGATGCATTAAAAACAAAATGCCTAACACAAAACAAAGCGAGCAAAAAAAACTCTGCAAACATTATGGAATGCTGCAACCAAATCGCCAATCACATCGAACGGACCTCAAACTCCATAACAAAAACCACCGTGGCCCCGACCGTTGATGTGCATGCCAGCCGATGAAGAATGATATAAATTGTGTAGACCTAATAATAATACAGGCATTTCATACGTGCAGTTTAACTAGTAGGTAAGCTAATTTATTACTGTAATCACTACACTCAACTATTAGAGAACCCCATTTCATAATCTCATCATATTTCCTTTCAAAAGAAAAAAAGTTCAACTTTGCTATCTTCTCATTGTCCAGTGACATAGGGCCAAATGTCCATCTCTAAAGTGGGCAAGAAATGCAGTCTATATATAATCCACAAATGGCATGGCATTGTTGACCCATAGCCAGTTGAGTAAGCTTCACTTTTCTGCCCATTTTTGACTCACCAAATCTAGCTAGTCTAACAAGAGTCTCTCTTCTGGAGCAGACTCGCCTCGCCATGGGATCAGAAGCCGACCAACTTCTCCACTTCTTCTTCTTCCCGGCCATGGCCCCTGGCCACATGCTACCCATGGTCGACCTCGCCAAGCTCTTCGCTTCCCGCGGAGTCAGAGTCACCCTCATCCTCACCCCCCAGGCCGCCACCTCCTTCCGCAGCTCCATCGCCCGGTCGGCCGAGGCCGGCCACTTCATCCGCATCGAGCTCATCCACTTTCCTGCCTCTGATCATGGACTCCCACCGGGGCGCGAGAGCATGGACCAGATGTCGAACAAAGAAGAAGCCGGCAAGTTCTTCGCCAAGATTCAGCTCCTCGAAGATCCCTTTCGCCGCCTTGTTTCCAAGCTCCACCCTGACTGCATCGTTTCCGACATGTTCCTCCCGTGGACGATGGACGTCGCTGAGAGCTTCGAAATCCCCCGCATCGTCTTCTCCGGAAGCAGCTACTTCGCTGCCTGCGCCACCGCCACCGTCACCAAATTCTCCCCGGAAAAATCCGCCCACTCCGACACCGAGCCCTTCTCCCTCCCTGGCTTCCCCGATGATATCAAGATGACGAAAGCCAAGCTTCCCGATCGCAGCCACAATTCGCCCCAATTCCAGGAGATGTGGAAGCGAGTTCAAGCGGCCGAGGCCAAGAACTACGGCATGGTCATGAACAGCTTCTACGATATCGAGAAGAATTACATTAAACACCTTCAAGACGTAGAAGGGAAGAAGACATGGCACGTCGGCCCCGTCTCCCTCTGCAACCAAACAGAGATGAAGGAGAGAGGTGGAAAGACATCTTCAGTAGACGTACAAACTTGTCTTAGATGGTTGGACTCCAAGAAACGAAATTCAGTCTTGTACATCTGCTTTGGGTCCATGTGCAGGTTCTCGCCTGTTCAGATGATCGAAACAGCCGCAGCTCTGGAAGATTTGGAGGTTTCTTTCATATGGGTGGTCAAGAATGAAGAGGTTTTGCCGGAAGGGTTCGAGGAGAGGATGGCCGAGAAGGGTCTAGTGATAAAGGGGTGGGCGCCCCAGGTGTTGATACTTGGCCATGGGGCGGTGGGCGGATTCGTGACACACTGCGGGTGGAACTCGGTGCTAGAGGGGCTGACTTTCGGCCTGCCGATGGTGACATGGCCGGCGTTCGCCGAGCAATTCTACAATGAGAAGTTGTTGACGGAGGTGTTGCGCGTGGGGGTGGGAGTTGGAGTGGAAAGGTGGGCGGCGTCGTGGGAGAAGGAGACGAAGGAGGTGGTGGCGCGCGGGAAGATTGAGGAGGCGGTGAGAAGGGTGATGGTGGGTGGGGAGGAGGAGGAGGGGATGAGGAGGAGGGCCAAAGAGGCGGCCGAGGCGGCGAGGAAGGCGGTGGCGGAGGGCGGGTCTTCTTATGTTGAGCTAGGCCGGCTGATTGAGGAGATGGAGGTGGTGAGGGAGAAGAAGAGGATGGGGTAGAAGATGAGTTTCTACCTTCTTTTTCTTTTTCTTTTTCTTTTGGGCAACATATAGAAGAGGCTTTGTATCAAAAAAATATATATGATAGAAGTGGCATATATGGGAAAAGTTTAAATGAGATCGCTCTCATATAGCTTATATGAGGCCACTTTAAATTATAGCCCTTGGATTTTGATCTAACGGCTACAAATAGCCATAATGATCTCACCCACTCCCTGATGTGACACACTCACCTACCCACTGATTCAATATCCATCCTCCGATCGGAATCCAATGGCAATAAAGATTGACCTCATGCTCCTTATATGAGAACGATCTCATGTAAACCCTTCCCATTATATTATGACTTTGTGGTTATATTTTTTTTGCGTTTTGCTGTTTTTTATTGCAATGGATTGGATAGAAGTGGCATATTATATTATGAGTGCCTGAGCTGAACTAAAGGATTAGTGGTTCACCACCCCAGGGTCTAGCCAGCCCACCCCTTACGATATATCCACCTTACAAAATACACGGACGGTGGACATCCACTGATTGTGTAAGGGGTGGCCCGGGGTGATGAGCTATTGATCCACTATACATTTGTAATATCCATCAGAAAAGTTACCAAAACAACAAAGAGTGCCTATCAAGGAAATTTTATTTCCTTTTTTAACAAGAGGTTTTGGTGTCTTGACAACAAGAGGTTTCGGCACCGTATCCCTCTGCAAACTGACTATCATGCGGCGAATCTCCCAATGTACATAGGAGGCCCATGTATCTTACGTCCTCCCTCGGTTCCAAAATACTGTATATATTTAGTAAATTTTACTGTTCCAAAATACTATGTAGATTTTGGCCTTATCTTTCCCTCTTCTCTTTAACTCCCACCCCTTTCTATTTCTTTCTTCCTTCCCCCCACCTCCTCCTGCCTCCACACTTACCTATCTTTTTGGCCAGCCAGTCCATGTACTCCTTCAGCCATCCCCTCCCGTCGGCGGCTTCTGCCACCTCTAGCCTCAGAGGCTCCGGCAATGCTGAACCTCCATCTTGGATCGACTCCTTGGTGCTCTGCTGGCCGAGTGACCTTGACGAAGCCACCGGTGCCAATGCCGGCGGTACCACCACCACCTCCGGCTCATCGTCGAGCACGTAGTCGAAGGAGTCGACATAGTAGGAGCGGCGTTGGGATCCGGCTACAATAGCTGGCTCAGCGGGTTCGGGAATAATTTGGCGGCTGACGGAGCCGATCTCGAGGCAGAAGCTGGCGGACCGCGACGAGGGGAGGGAGTCGTCGGGGAGGCAGATGGAGGAGCGGCAGAGAGGGCAGGTGAGGTTGGTGGAGAGCTAGGCGTCGATGCAGACGGCCTGGAAGGCGTGGGCCAAGGCCGGCAGGAGGCGAAGCTCGTCGTTGGCCTCAAAATGAGCCAGACACACCTCGCAAACCTTGTGCTGGGTTTCGACGCCGCCTCCAGGGAACACCGCTGAAAAGGTGAAGATCGGGAGCGAGTCCACCACCGTCTTGGGCGACTACTCCTCCGACGAGGCCCGGCAGCTGAACAGAGGGTTGGAGTGAGTGGGTGGGAGGCGGCTGGAATCGGAGCGCGAGTCATCGTCGGAGGAGGAGAGGCGGAACGGGCGGCGGCGGTCGAGGTAGTGGAGGAGCTGATGGATGGAGGCGGTGAGGAGGAAGAATTGAGGAGGCACTGCAGAACGTTGAAATGGCAAAGGAAGTCACGTGATGCTCATGGTATGATAAAAATCACATATTTTTCAAATGTATACAATATTCTGGAACGGAGTGAGTATTACATTTTCATACATAGAAGGCTGATACATCATACATACCTGACTATTTTCATACACAGAAGGCTGATATATCATACATACCCGACTATATTCATATATAAAAGGTTGATACATCATACATGCCCAATAGTCATGTTATAATTCTATAAAAGGTTGATACATCATACATACCCGATAGTCATGTTATAATTCCATGCTAGTGGCCAACCAAATAGTGTTTATAACTGTTTTTATTTTGGATAATTAAAAATTATGTTAAAGAAAGACAAGGGCTACGGAGAAGAGTCTAAAAGGAACCTCTTAACAACAAGAAAGACCGAATAAAAAAGAAGCAAACTGCTTCCTAGCATGGGACTGCTAAGGCCTCGTTAATGAGATATTCTCTCCATCTGGAATTAATACGTTCGGAGTCATCAAAGGGTTTTTAAAAACCTAATAGTGATAATAATTCCAGAGGGAGGGAGTAGTAACATATGGTTCCAAAATGATCTGCTTTTAGTTCATTTTTAAAAACCACATGTTACTACTAATTCTCCAGATGGAGGAAGGACCATGTCAAGAGGGCCAGCATGCCTTTCACCACCTATGCGTGTCAGCAGTAATGTTGCCCATAATAATTTCTCGTTTTATAGTGCGTATTTTTCCAACCATCAACTATCAGAGTGAGTGAACACACTGGTTTATAGCAACCCAACCAAAATAAAGTAAAACAACATCTTTAGATATGGCGTGTCCTGGGCTTGGAATCATCAGAACACGTGGGGGCCATATGATCCAATGGTTGGCAGCATACACATGCTCTGGGCATGTTTTCTAAAACGCAATAGCTCTCATTTTTCATGTCTATGACGTGTGTGTTCATTTAAAACTTTAATCCTACACCTTCAGGGCACAGTAAAAGGAAAGGTAACGAATTAAGCTCACGAATTTACACTGTCGCCCATTTTCTTACCCAATTCTCTTCTTTAACCAACCCAATCAATTCATTGCCCACTTCAAGCTTGGTAAGCACTTACCCACTAGGGATATGTAACCCACAGGGAATAAAATTCCACATCTTACAAACCCAAGAAGGTTGGATTCTGCATACCCAAGAAGATTACATTCTGCCTACCAAGTTTTTTTTATACTTGAAATTTTCATTCTGCATACCAAGTTGACTTGAGTTGTTTCTTATAGTTGGTTTCAGTTCATTAATTACTGTGTCAATTACTTATGATCAACTTTTAATCTGGCAATGTGACTATAGTTTTGATGGTATTTATTAATATAGACACTTTTGATAAATATTTTGTGAATTATGTTATCTTGCGCAGCTATCTTTGGTGATGTGTTACCTTAACCAGTTGTCTTGCCCCCTTTATGACAAAGCAGCCTAGGCAATTAGTTGGCATGATGATAGTTTTAAAATAAAACCTTGTAAGTGCATAAGATAATTGTACTAGAGCGAGCATTAAAGGGATGTCACACCACAAGCACGTTGGATTAACTACTAAATCTTAAAGCAAGATCGGGGTTTTACTACACTTTTAACTATACTAAGCAACAATATAAAGTAAAGAGAGATAAGATGATAGAATGGCTAAGGCATGAGAATCCATGATTAGACTCACTACTAAGTATTTCTACTATTAATAAAGATTTTGCTTTTGCATAAAACCAATGCTTCTAACTAAACCATTAGAATCATTCAATAAGACAATAGTAGAATCCTAATAGCATGAACTATCTAACAAACATAACTCATCTACTCATAGGCATGGAAAATCTCACAAAGCATAACTCATCCAAATTCCTCTACTACTACATTAAAATTATTGCATGAAACTCCCTAATGAGACCACAAATACACAAAGGAAAGTGGATATCAATACCATGTAGATTCAATTAAAGAGCATAAGCAAAATAGACATGGATATTGAATGAACGCATTTAAAGCTAAAAGTCATAACTTTACTCAATCATGCAATTGTTCATATACAATATGAAATCCCAAATTAAAGATAGAAATACGAAGAGCAAATCTAAGGTTTAATCAAAGCCCTATGCCTAGGGTCTAGCAACTCATGCTAGGAATCACAAAGGATGAAGGTGAGATCTTCATATATGCCTCCATTGAATCCCCATGTTTTTCTCCCTTCTTCTTCATCCTTGGAAACAAGCTAAAACCCTCCTAGATGTGAGCCAAGAACTCCCCAAATGGGAGCTCAAGGATCCTAAAATTTGTACTCGAAGTGACTTTAAATAGGGCCTCCAAAGTGACTTTAACCCTCCCAGAGTGCTGACTTTTTTAGACTTTCCCGCCTCTAGCGATCTATCGACTCTCAAGAAATCTGCATTACGCAATAATTTTCCAATGACTATATCTTTTTGCTCCAAACTCCAATTTACGAACCATCAGTGGCGTTGAAAGCTAACTTCATGTGTTTTAGTATTCAACTAGAATCATAAAAATCCAAGATATAGCCAGCCAACCCCTTTTATATACGGGGTGTATGTATCCACTGTATGAAAATATGCGGACGGTGGACATCAACTGATTGTGTAAAGGGATGGCACACGTGTAATATCCATAAGAAAAGTTACCAAAAAAACAGAGTGCCTATCAAGGAAATCTTATTTCCTTCTTGACAAGAGGTTTTGGTGTCTTGACAAGAGATTTCGGCACCGTGTCCCGCTGCAAACCAGGGTTTTAAAAAAATTGGTGATTCACCCGAAATTTCTACCGAGCAGACCGAGACCGGCCGATCCGGTTTTTAAAACCATGTTGCAAACTCATTATCATGCTATTAATCTCCCCATGGCACATAGACGGCTCATGCATCAGACGTATAATATGTTATGCATAAAAAATATACATATTTATGTGCCTTATTACTTATTTGTTAGTCGTATTTTCTAGTTAAAATAAAGAATAAAGTGAGTTTTAGTAATTTTTTAAGTAATTAGGAATTAAATAAACAATGCACTTTAAATGGTTCAATTTAAATGTGTTCCGTATTTTTATAAAATATTTGATGCGACTAATGTGGGACATATTTTATTTTTGTAGGTTCAAGTGGCCAGACTGCGGAATAGCCAAAGTGAAGACATTAGACGTGTTTTAAAAGTATTGACATGATCCAAGAGCTGATATTATGTGCAAAGAAGATTTGAATCATTGATGTTCATTGATGAAGAAGCTAGGCGCGGAATTAAAGTACAAGCTGTTTAGATTTGATCCGACGGATGAGATTGCTACATCAGATTTTAACTAAGTAAAAGAAAACAAAAGAATGAAGAAAAGATTGAACCGAGCCGGTTCAATGGTCTGTCGGTTCAGTTGAAAGAAAAAAAAATCCAAAAGACAACCCGAGCTTCTGCTCGGGTGTCTAATAGAGGAACAGAGAGCGGAGCTCTGCTCGAGCGGCCGACGGAGTATTGAGAGCTCAACGGCGGTCACGGTCGACGGAGATGATGGCGGTGGCCGTAAGGTTCAAGCGAGGAGGTCGCGGCGGAGCATTGCAGACGAGGGAGCTCTGTTGCAACGAAGGAATGGGCGGTCGTGGGCGAGTACGAACAGAGGCGACGACTGAAATCGAGGCGGGGCCGACGGCTGGGTTCGAGAGAGGGCTCGATAGTGTTGGGAAAAATTATACTTTTTCCCCCTTTTGAGTTAGCCAAGAAACACAAACAAATACACACTTCTCCACACCCACAATGATGCAAGTGAGTATTCTACACCTCCTTGATGTAGGATGCACAAGTTATCATACACACAAAGCAAGATTAGCAAAAGAGCAATTCATCGAACACTTGGAAGACACAAATTTAACGTGGTTCACCGCCAAAATAACGGCTACATCCACGAGGTCTAGAGACCAAATGCACTACTACCAACTTTGGATACACTCTACTTAGTAGAGATTACATCAACAAGCAAGGGTAAATACCCTCTTACAAACTAAGGAGAAATCTCACCTTTAGGTGAAACACAAAGAATAGAGATGGAAGGATTACCACAAACCACTTATGATTTGTCTTCTCTTTCACAAGAGGATGCCTTGACTTCAAAAGTCCCTTCCTTTCCTTCTCCTTCTTCCTCCAAGAAAAACCATTTTCTTGCTCTTCAAAGCTCCTACAAAGTTGTAGTCTTTTTTTCTCTTTTTTCTTTTCAAAAGAACCCAACTTATACTTAACCCCAAGTGGGTCAAGTGGTGGGCCTCTCCACATGAGAGGAAAGCCCAACATCTTGGGCCTCACATGAGGAAGGAAGCCCAACAATTCTCCCCCTCCCTACTCATGTGGGAGCTCCCCCATATTAAACATGAGGGCCAACCTCACCCATACCGGCCCAACCTCTACAAAGTTCATGCTTCGCTTTAGGGACGGTCTTAGTCATCATATCCGACGGGTTTTTGTCGGTATGAATCTTCCTCAACTCCAAGAGCTTCATCTCTAACATGTCTCTTATCCAATGATACCTCACATCAATATGTTTGCTCCTAGAGTGAAAACTTGCATTCTTGCTCAAATGGATTGCACTTTGACTATCACAATGCACAACATAGTTGTCTTGCTTTAGGCCCAACTCTTCTATGAATCTTTTCATTCATAACATCTCTTTGCAAGCTTTGGTAATTGCAATGTACTCGGCCTCCGTTGTAGACAATGCAACACACTTTTGCAACCTTGATTGCCATGACACGGCTCCTCCTGCAAAAATGATCAATACCCTGAAGTACTCTTTCTTGAGTCAATATCTTCGGCCATATCCGAATCTGTAAATCCTTCAAGCAAAGATTTACCATCTCCAAAGCATAAGCATACCTTAGATGAACCTCTTAGATACCGAAGAAGCCACTTCATCGCATTCTAATGCTCTTTCCCCGGGTTTGAAAGATGTCTACTAACAACTCCAACGGCATGTGCAATATCCGGCCTTGTACACACCATTGCATACATCAAACTCCCTATCGCCGATGCATAAGGAATTTTAGCCATTTCTTCCTTCTCCCTTTCATTTGAAGGACTTTGTTTCTTGTGCAATTTGAAATAACTTCCAAGTGGGGTGCTAACGGGCTTTGCATTCTTCATATTAAATTTCTCAAGTACCTTCTCAATGTACTTCTCTTGTGATAGCCATAGCTTCTTAGCCTTCCTATCACGCTTGATTGTCATCCCCAATATTTATTTTGCGGGGCCCAAGTCCTTCATGGCAAAGGACTTGCTTAACTCATGCTTCAACCTAGAAATCTTGTTAGTATCATGCCCAACAATTAACATATCATCAACATAAAGTAACAATATAATAAAGTCACCATCACCAAACCTCTTAGTGAACACACAATGATCCGAAGTTGTCCTCTTGTACCCATGACCCATCATGAAAGAATCAAACTTCTTATACCATTGCCTTGGAGCTTGCTTCAACCCATACAAACTCTTGTTTAGCTTGCATACCATTTGCTCCTTGCCTTTGACTTTAAATCCTTCCGGTTGCTCCATGTAAATCTCTTCCTTCAAATCACCATGAAGGAATGCGGTTTTAACATCAAGTTGCTCAACCTCAAGGTCTATGCTAGCGGCTAGACCCAACACAACTCGAATAGATGACATCTTCACCACAGGTGAGAATATCTCATCAAAATCAACACCTTTCTTTTGCCCAAAACCCTTCACAACCAACCTTGCTTTGTACCTTGGATGTGAACTACTCTCATCGGCCTTCAACCGGTATACCCATTTGTTTCTCAAAGCTCTCTTGCCTTTGGGACGCTTCACCAACTCATAAGTATGGTTCTCATGCAAGGATTTCATCTCTTCTTGCATGGCTTTCATCCATAAATCCTTATTTTCATGTGTTTGAGCTTCCACAAAGCTTTCCGGTTCACCATATTCGGTAAGTGTGACATACGTAGATGAAGGATACCTTGTAGATGGCTTCCTTTCTCTATCCGATCTCCTCAATGAGCCTATTTCCTCTTGATGTGAAGACTCCCCCTCTTCCACATCACCTTGAATAGAGTCATCATCTTCATCTAAGTCACCTCCATTCTCAATAAAATCATCAACATTGAAATCTACATCATCTTGCTCCATTTCATTCTCTACATGATCATCACCATCATATGTAGGTTCATCACTTTCATTATGTTCTTCCCTTTGAACACCTTGTGAAGCTTGTGGAACATAGAACTCATCATAGACTTCATGCACAACTTGCTTTGGTGCTTCATCTTTGCCAAAGTCTTCAATTGTTTGATCTTCTCTAAATACCACATCTCTACTTCGAATGAGTTTCTTGTTCTTTAGGTCCCACAACCTATAACCAAACTCATCATCACCATATCCCAAGAAAATACACTCAATAGACTTACCATCTAACTTTGTCCTTTGCTCTTTTGGGACATGCACAAATGCCTTGCAACCAAATACCTTCAAGTGTGAGTAAGAGGGATCTCTACCACTCCACACTTTTTCTGGTACCTCACAATCCAATACATATGAAGGAGACCGATTAATCAAGTAGCAAGCGGTGCTCATAGCTTCACCCCAATAGCTCTTCGGAAGCTTTGCTAAAGATAACATACTCCGAATTTTCTCCACTATTGTCCGGTTCATCCTCTCCGCCACACCATTGTGTTGAGGAGTATAAGGCACCGTTTTCTCATGCCTTATCCCATACTTACTACAATAATCATTGAACTTCCTTGAAGTATACTCTCCCCCATTGTCGGTACGAAGACATTTAAGAAGTTTCCCGGTTTGCCTTTCAACCATAACATGAAACTTTTGAAAAGTGTCAAACACTTCATCCTTACTCTTTATGCCATATCCCCATACTTTTCTAGATGCATCATCAATAAAAATAAGAAAGTACAAAGAGCCACCAAGTGTTTTCTCCTCCATTGGTCCACAAACATCCGAATAAACAAGATCAAGCACATTTATTTTTCGGGTACTACTTGTAGAAAATGAAGCTCTATGTTGTTTACCAACTAAACAATGATCACAAGGAGTCAAAGAAGTACCTTTCAAGTTTTGGAGTGCATTCTTCTTCATCAAGAGTTCCAAAGCTTTCTCACTCATGTGGCCAAGCCGCCGATGCCACAAGTTAGCGGATGAGTCCTCAAGGGTAGCATTTACCTCACCCTTGGATAGTTGACCCTCGGTTTTGTAGAGAGTACAACATTTTTTCCCCCTTGCCACAACAAGAGACCCCCTTGTGAGCTTCCACATACCTTTGCCAAAATATGATTCATAGCCTTCATCATCAAGTATTCCCGTTGATATGAGATTCAACCTCAAGTCCGGAATGTGTCTTACATCCTTAAGAATCAACTTGTGACCCACACTAGTTACAAAGTGCACATCTCCCTTCCCAACAATTTTCGAAACTCCATCATTTCCCATCCTCACCACCCCCAAGTCGCCCGACTCATATGTAGTGAAGAATTTTCTATAAGAAGTTGCATGGAAAGATGTTCCGGAATCCACAACCCAACTAGTTGCACTTGTTGAACTCAAACAACTTTCATCACAAATATAAACCATAACAAGATCTTTAACTTTTTCCATAGCATTAGCTTCTTGAGCTTCCTTGCCTTGCTCCTTTAGTGAACCTTCCTTTTGTTCATTTAAGAACTTCTTACACTCCCTCTTAAAATGTCCAAGTCACCACAATGAAAATATTTCATCCCCTTTCGGAATTTTGACCTCTTGCCATCTTTACCATTCTTTGGACCTCTACTCTTTGACCTTCCTCTTCTTTGTTCGGAAATCAATGCTTGAGATGAAGACCCCAAGGACTTTCTCCTAACCTCTTCATTCAACAAGCTACTTGTGACTTGGCTCATAGAAAGCACTCCATTTGGTGCCGAGTTACTAAGAGACACCACAAGAGTCTCCCAACTCTCCGGTAAGGAACTAAGCAATAAAAAAGCTTGCAACTCATCATCCAAGCTCATCTTCATAGTTGCCAATTGATTTACAATGCTTTGCATTTCGTTCAAATGCTCCGCCACCGAACCATTCTCCTTAAACTTCAAGTTCACAAGCTTCCGGATCAAGAAGGCTTTGTTTCCCGCGGTCTTTCTTTCGTACAACTCATGTAGTTTATCCCAAAGAACTTTTGTATCAACCTCATTAGACACATGGTGAAATACAACATCATCCAACCATTGTCTAATACATGCTATGGCTTTTCTATTCTCTTTCTTCCAATCATCTTCCTTTGTGTTCTCCGGCTTCACTCCCAAAACCGGTTCAAAGAGATCCTTAGAATACAAAAGATCCTCCATCTTAGCTTTCTATATCATCCAATTACTCCCATTCAAGCTAATCATCCTTGTGTTGTAATTCTCCATCTTAGTAAACTCAAAGATAACTTCCAACCTTAGCTCCGATACCACTTGTTGGGAAAAATTATACTTTTTCCCTCTTTTGAGTTAGCCAAGAAACACAAACAAATACACACTTCTCCACACCCACAATGATGCAAGTGAGTATTCTACACCTCCTTGATGTAGGATGCACAAGTTATCATACACACAAAGCAAGATTAGCAAAAGAGCAATTCATCGAACACTTGGAAGACACAAATTTAACGTGGTTCACCGCCAAAACAACGGCTACATCCACGAGGTCTATAGACCAAATGCACTACTACCAACTTTGGATACACTCTACTTAGTAGAGATTACATCAACAAGCAAGGGTAAATACCCTCTTACAAACTAAGGAGAAATCTCACCTTTAGGTGAAACACAAAGAATAGAGATGGAAGGATTACCACAAACCACCTATGATTTGTCTTCTCTTTCACAAGAGGATGCCTTGACTTCAAAAGTCCCTTCCTTTCCTTCTCCTTCTTCCTCCAAGAAAAACCATTTTCTTGCTCTCCAAAGCTCCTACAAAGTTGTAGTCTTTTTTCTCTTTTTTCTTTTCAAAAGAACCCAACTTATACTTAACCCCAAGTGGGTCAAGTGGTGGGCCTCTCCACATGAGAGGGAAGCCCAACATCTTGGGCCTCACATGAGGAGGGAAGCCCAACAGATGGTCACGGTGAGGCGACAGAAGCAGTGCGACGGCGCAGCGAACTGAGCAGTAACAGAAGGAATGGTCACGATTTGGAAAGTTCTATATTTGGAAAAAAATGCTTGCAACAAAGGCAAATCGGGCAAATCGAGCTTTGATGCTATTTCGGAATGGTAAGTAAATCATTTCAGTTCGATTGGAGAAGAAAGCAGGTGAGGATTTGTCTCAGATTTGGAAAATTTCATTTTGGTTGTTTTGTTTTGTTTCGGAGTGGTTTAAACATGGATTTTTTTTGCTGAAATTGGACGAGAATTCGAGCTGCAACCTGCTGGATATAGAGGAACTGAGGGCAGTAATTGAGATTTTTATTTTGCTGCTTGAGATTCAGAAAGGAAAGGACTGATTTTTGGAAGAACAGTTGTAGTCCTTATAAACAGAAGCACAATGCATATGATAAGGAGTTCGTCCGACAGAGAGAGACGACCGAAAGAAAGTCCTTTTGATTTACAGTTCTTATTTTTCATCTTTTTCTCAGTTCAAAAAGTTTGTTTTTTTTCTTCATTCTGCTTTCTTTTCATCTCGGCTGAATTTGTAATAAGTTGTACTAGAACGATCAGAAGGAAGACATTTCAGAAATTCTAGTTTTTTTTTCTCCTTGTGTTTTTATTTTGATTATTACTGTGTTACGTGGAATTGTCGCAAACGCTGTGCTGCTTGGAGTTGTTTCGAACAGTTCTCGCTAGGAACAGTCAACCGGGAAGAACATTACTCCTTTCTTTGCATTTAATCCTATATTTTCTGTAAGTCAATTTTATTTTTTTTAATTGAGATAAATTTAATTACGAATTATGCATGCGTTTTAGTTAATATGCTTAGCTAAACTAGTTGCTAAGGCTAGGATGAGGCTGTAGTAGTTGTAGAGAATACCTGATATGTGAAAGTTGATGTTTTTTTTCTCCTATAATCTATAATATTTATGCGTTCCTGTTGTTAATTGCTTACTTAATTTTGGATATAGCATCAATCATGTTTTTGCTATGATTTGAAATTATTAATGTCAATGCATGCTTGTTTAAATTGTTAAATAACAAATTGGATATTAGTTGTGATTTACTCGTAAGTGGACACATTTAGTGATTTAAATTGTTAATTTAAATAACATTCAGGGCATGAATTTTTGTATGAATATTTGTGCGTTAAAGTAAGATCTTCCGTAATAACGTGAATATGATTCTAGATTGTTATGAGTAATTTCGAGAATGATAAATTATTAAAATTTTAGGGTTCTCTATAATTTACTGTGTGCCGATTCCAAAACCTTAGTACTTTATTAATTTGATAAAGTTCAGATTTTTATTTCGTTATTTAATTTCATTAGTCGTTAGTTAGTTAGTTAATCAATTTCTATAAATTTCATAATTTATTCAAGGGTTTAGTTAGGATTCGATTAGATTTCCGCCATACAAGTCCATGTGGGTTCGACCTCGTAAAATTGTGCGACTATATTCCAAACAAGATTCGTACACTTGCAAATAAAATTAAGAGATTAATTAAAATAATAACATAATATTTTTATACATAGAAGGCTGATACATCATACATATCTGACTATTTTCATGCATAGAAGAATGGCTGATATATCATGCATACCCGACTATTTTCATATATATATATAGAAGGTTGATATATCATACATACCCGATAGTCATGTTATAATTCCATGCTAGTGGCCAACCAAATAGAGCTTATAACTATTTTTATTTTGGATAATTAAAAATTACATTAACGAAAGACGAGGGCTACGGAGAAGAGTCCAAAAGGAACCTCTTAACAACAAGAAAGAAGGAAAAAATGAAGCAAACTGCTTCCTAGCATGGGACTGCTAACGCATCGTTAAGGAGATAATCCCTCATCAGGAATCAATACTCCTCCGTCCCGAGTTATTTTCATCAAAAGTTTTGAAAAAACCTTATGGTGATAATAATTCCAGACGGAAGGAGTAATAACATATGGTTCCAAAATGATCTGATTTTGGTTCATTTTTTAAAACCACATGTTACTACTAATTCTACCATGTCAAGAGGGCGAGCATGCCTTTCACCACCTATGCGTGTCAGCAATGATGTTGCCCATAGTAATTTCTCGTTTTATAGGGCGTATTTTCCAACCATTAACTACCGGAGTGAGTGAACACACTGGTATATAGCAACCCAACCAAAATAAAAAGTAAAACAACATCTTTAGATATGGTTGTCCAGGGCTTGGAATCGTCGGAACACGTGGGGGCCATATGATCCAATGGTTGGCAGCATACACATGCTCTGGGTGTCACGCCCCGAATTTCAAAACCTCGAATAATGCGCGGAAGCACTAACTCAACTAAGGTCATGAGGCTGAAACCCGGGCCGCGACCGAATACTCGATCACAATTCTACTCCGTTCCAGAATGCTTAACCAATATCTATTATACAAAAATCTTAAATAATAAAACCAACTACACTATTGCAATAATCCAATCAATAATTCATTAAACATCAAAATAAACTCAGCACACAGGCTGATAAGTTCTCCGCGAACAGAAAATAAAAACGATAAATAAATTCACATCTTATCAACTTCCGTCATCGAGCTCCAATCACGAACCTTGCTAGTTCTTCTCCACTTTAATTCCTGCATCGAGAGATGCATGAGTATTTCGAAAGAAATACCCAGTAGGAGCTAAGAAAAACCCACAACAGGTAATAAAATAGAATACTGTAGAAATGAGCATTAAAGACACATTTAGGAATATCAGGAAGAGTAAATACAGGGTTCACTTACCTGCTCAAAATCAATATCAAAGACTATCAGCGGTCAGGAATTGATAAACATCAATCTCAGACTCCAAACGTACAGAGCGTCGAGAGTAAAATAGAAATGATAAACATAACTCAGTTCCCAAACATACAGAGCGTCAGGAAGATCAATAAGAATACTGACTCCAAACATACAGAGTGTAGGAGTTAACAATTTCTGCTCTCAGGTCAGTCCACTTCCCCTATGGACATCTATGCCAGAACATCCTAGAGGTTCTACAGAGGAACCCGGCCATGCGTCTAGGGATGCTGGCCCCATCGGTGCTTACGGGCACAATGGGCGGAGACTGCAGACCTTCCGTAATGTCGTACAGTCTAAAGCGCACGCGTTGCCATCATCGGCTGAACTACAGAGGTTCATATATCATCTGAGATCACAAAGGATCTAGCAATGGCTCATGAGCATACTATGAATCCAACTAAGAGTGTTCATCAGAACTCCTAGTGGAGAATTAGTTTACATAGAACTGAATTCATCTCGAAAAATTCTCAAACAGAGGGCCAAACCAACATCATCAAATAATAGACTCTCAGAGGAGTAACTTTCAAAATCTGACTCACAAAGGAGTAACTTTCAGTATCTGACTTACAAAAGAGTAATCAAGGAATTTATGATTTCAATCATCGGATCACTCATAACTGAGACTCATCAAGACAGGGAACACTGAATCACACCATTGTACTTAGCCTTAGATATGACAATCCCCTTGAATCAGAATAGAAGGTTCTCATTATCAGAAATTGGTCAACAATAGTGCACAAGGTGCAGAATCTGTGATAGAATTTCTTGGACAAAAGGCCGTTCAAGAACTCGGACACAAGGGACAAGTAATTTCGAACAGTAATCCTTAACTCACCACTCATATTCATAATCTAATATTACTTTACCCAAAGTCTTACATTATATAAATCAGATCATTATAATACATATATACTTATAATGTATAGCAGTACACCGAATTAGGGTTTTAATACGAATTGCAGCAATCTGTCTAGTACATAATAGCCAACTTCCATCGGCGGTCACTGACTACCCAGACCGAATCCTTCTCTGAAATTTTTATCCCATATATATTTGATTGTCTAGTTTCGAACCCAACTAAAATCGTAATTTTCTGAGTTTTATATATTTATTTATAATTTTCTGATCACTGCTCATCGGTGCAGGAACAGTCCTGGCCGAGAGCAAACAGCCTAACTCCTACGATTACTACGATCTGACCAGTGCTTATCATGTTCTGAAATTTTTATATCAGAAATACCTCTCTCTCTAGTTTCTAATCGTTTTAACGGCATATTTTTATGAATTTTTTATAATTAGTTATTAATTTTTCATTACAGTTTATCAGCGTAGAACCAGTTCTGGCCGAGAGCAACACACTTAATCCGATTTGATTAACTACTAATAGTTACTAACTTTAATACTTAATACTAACTCCCTGACATCAAAACTCACTTTCTTAAGTGTCTTACTGACCCCAATTTCATCTGTAGTTAAGTAATTTATTCTATGTATTCTTTCATACAAATCAGCCTGCACATGTATTTTCCCCTTAAAACCACCTTAACCAAAAGAGACAATTAAACACAGACACTGAAATTAATTAGCCACGAAATTGGATGACAACAAAAAGGCTCTTTGAAACATCACTAGGTTATGACACATGAATCTCCATAGTTTTGAAGCAATACCAAGAATATGGCTTGAAATTACGAGTAATTACTTGAGATAAGATGTACTTAACATAGTCCCAAAGCAATTCGATTAGGAAAGGTGTCAACTTTATTTGGACAGAACCAAATAAGGGATATGACAACATGAAACAAAGCATATTCAAGGGTCCAATACGATGGGGATGTCTCTTAAGGTCTAGCACGTGAAGAATGAATATACATTGATCATATGAAAGCAATATTCTACACACATGGTAGATGAATCGGTATTTCATTCAATGAACCACAATTATCACTATGACTGACAATATTATCAAACCACTTATCATGATCCACGTGATATGCTAATCATGGTACACAATACATCAATATCAGAAGTTGTAGGAAAAAGAAGTCCTCCTACCTTAAGTCGAATCAAAGAGTCTCCGTGTGTGCTTCAAGTCTCCCCCGTAACACGCCTTCGATTCCGGTCGATCCACCACACCAAGCTCACCACCACGATCACCACCAAGGTTGGACTACTTCTGGTTGGGAAAGAGGGAGGGAGAGGTCGGAATGAGGAGGTTCACAAGGCTCGGTTTGGTGGCCAAAGGACTAAAGAGAGGCCGGTCCACTAGTGTGACCCATTTATAGATCTTCCCGGCTAATCACCACCGTAGATCTATTTTCTAATCAAGGGACTAGCTTGCCCATCAAAAAAACATATTCCCAAGCATAAGTCGATCCCCAATTGCCTCAATCCAATTACTATTTCAAAGGGGGCAAGTTTTCAAATTGATTGAGTCAATTGCCTTGGATTGATTGGATAACTCCCAATCAATCCCTTAATTATCTAATTTCGATCTCCCTTCCATAGAGTGCATTAGATTGAATGGAATATACCTTCAGCATCTTCCATTAGTACTAATTACAATCCCCTTAATTATCTCATACTCTAATTAACTCCCTAATTGAATTAAGATCAAACCGATTGCCAATTAAGACTTAAAATTTGAATTTACTTCCCACGATTTGTTCTCCTTGCCATAATTAACCAAATCTCATCACATCACACAAGTTCACATGCCCCCAGGTATGTGTCCACGTGGCTCTGGGACCCTGCACTGTACTAGCGCCCAGGGGTCCCTGGCGCCCAACACATCTGGCGGCCAGTGCTTCTCCGCCTTCTGCTACACATGCCAACACTTGCCAAAAATAAATTCTCACACTTACTAAGATTCAAACTAGCAAGTTACAATATTAAAACGAGTCTAAATACTTGACACTCGCATACTGCCCCTACCCCTGTCGTCAGGTGCACTCAGCCCTAGGTTTAGACCTCTTGCTCTGGGAACCTATCTAATCTGGTTAACCAATCACACCGATCAACATGCATCAGAATAAAACTCAACATACCAGATTAAAAGATTTCAAAACAGGCAGCAAAACTTTCCTATCTTAGATCAGTTTCCTAAAATAGCAGTTTTGGTAAACTTATAAAATTTTCAGGTGTTACACTGGGCATGTTTTTTAAAATGCGATAGCTCTCATTTTTCATGTCTATGATGTCTGTGATCATTTAAAACTTTAATCCCACCCCTTTAGGGCTCATTAAAAGGAAAGGTAACGAATTAACCTGACGAATTTACACGATCGCCCATTTTCTCACCCAATTCTCATTTCTTTAACCAACCCAATCAATTCATTGCCCACTTCAAGCTTGGTAAGCACTTATCCACTAGGGCTATGTAACCCATAGGGGATAAAATTTCATATCTTACAATCCCAAGTAGATTGGATTCTGCATACCAAGAAGATTACAGTCTCCATACCAAGTTTTTTTATACTTGAAATTTTCATTCTGCATACCAAGTTGACTTGAGTTGTTTCTTATAGTTGGTTCCAGTTCATTAATTACTATGCCAATTACTTATGCTCAACTTTTGATCTGGCTATGTGACAATAGCTTTGATGGTATTTAATAATATAGACACTTTTGACAAATATTTTGTGAATTATGTTTTCTTGCGTGCTCAGTTATCTTTGGTGATGTGTCACCTTAACCAGTTTTCATGCCCCCTTTATGACAAAGCAGCCTATGCAATTAGTTGGCATGATGATAGTTTTAAGATAAAACCCTTGTAAGCACACAAGACAATTGTACTAGGGCAAGTATTAAAGGGTTGTGAAACCACATAGACGTTAGATTAACTACCAAATTTTAAAGAAAGATTAGGGTTTTACTACACTTTTAACTATACTAAGCAACAGTACAAAGTAAAGAGAGATAAGATGATATAATAAATAGGGCATGAGAATCCATCATTAGACTCACTACTAGGTATTCCGACCATTAATAAAGATTTTTCTTGTGTATAAAACCAATGCTTCTAACTAAACCATTAGAATCATTCAACAAGACAATAGTAGAATCCCAATATTATGAACTATCTAGCAAGTATAACTCATCTATACTAATCTACTCATAGGCATGGAAAATCTCACAAAGCATAACTCATCCAAAGTCCTCTACTACCACATTAAAATTATTTCATATGACTCCCCAATGAGACCACAGATACATAAAGTGAATATCAATACTATATAGATTCAATTAGGGAGCATAGATGAAATAGACATGGTTATTGAATGAACACATTTAAAGCTAAAAGTCATAACTTTACTCAATCATGCAATTGTTCATACACAAGATGAAATCCAAAATAAAAATAGAAATACAAAGAGCTAATATAAGGTTTAATCAAAGCCCTATGCCTAGGATCTATCCACTCATGCTATGAATCACAAAGGATGAAGCTGAGATCTTCATATATGCCTCCATTGAATCCCCATTTTTTTCTTCTTTTCTTCCTCCTTTTGGAAACAAGCTAAAACCCTCCTAGATGTGAGCCAAGAACTCCCCAAAAGGGAGCTCAAGGATCCCAAAGTTTGTACTCAAAGTGACTTTAACCCTCCCAGAGTGCGGGCTTTTTTTAAACTTTCCGCCTCTCGCGATCTATCGACTTTCAGGAAATTTGCATTGCACAATAATTTTCCAACGGCTATATCTTTTTGCTCCAAACTCCGATTTACGAACCGTTAGTGGCATTGAAAGCTATCTTCATGAGTTTTAGTATTCAACTAGAATCATAAAAATCCAAGCTCTGGGGATGGAGTCATGAATTTTCTACCATTGTTGTTATTTTCTCTTTGTCCACAACTTGAGCTTATTTCCCACTTTGTAAACCAAATTGAAGAGTAATCAATCCTTAGTACAAAAACCAGAAATTATATTAGTAGGCACTAAAATATCCTACTCAAACACATTATAAACATAAGATTTAGAGTTAGATGTGTATACATTCATTACTTATCACCTTCTCAAACCTACATTTTGCTAGTCCCGAGCAAAACAAAACAACACAAAGCAAAGCAATACAAAACAAATATCAAATAACTACTAGAAAAATAAATGTCAGTTTTGTAGGGATCATCGTTGTATTTAACGTATGTAACAAGCGTTTGAACTGTGTCCTTAGCAAAACAAAAAAGACGAGGCAACAATAAGCTAAGCCATCAAAACAAAAATAACCTAGAGAACTCAAAGAGTCTAAACATTTTAGGCATCCTAAAGCATCAAATCAAACTTCCTAGAGTATCACTTTAAACAATCCAAAGATATCGACTCATCCTAAAGCATCCCTTCACAAACACAATATCATGCTTAGAGAACCCAATCACTAATACTTGAAATAAGTAAATCATTGAAGGTTGATCATTCTCAAGTTAGTGATTCTCATTCCATAATTCTGTATTATATATATATATATATATATATATATGGGAAAAGTTTAAATGAGATCACTCTCATATAGCTTATATAAGGCCACTTTGAATCGTAGCCCTTGGATCTTGATCTGATGGCTACGAATAGCTATAGTGATCTCACCCACTCCCTGATGTGACACACTCACCTACCCACTGATTTGATATCCACCCTCCGATCGGAATTCAACGGTAATAAAGATTGGCCTCATGTTCCTTATATGAGAACGATCTCATGTAAACTCTTCTCTCTCTCTCTCTCTCTCTCTCTCTCTCTCTCTATATATATATATATATATATATGGGAAAAGTTTAAATGAGATCGCTCTCATATTGCTTATATGAGGCCACTTTGAATCGTAGCCATTGGATCTTGATCTGACGGCTACAAATATCTATAATCATCTCACCCACTCCTTGATGTGACACACTCACCTACCCATTGATTTGGTATCCACCCTCCGATCGAAATCTAACGGCAATAAAGATTGGCCTCATGCTCCTTATATGAGAACGATCTCTCTCTCTCTCTCTCTCTCTCTCTATATATATATATATATATATATATATATATATCAAAAATAAGAGTGTAGAACATGAAGTTATGCAATCTCATTCTTGAAAAATATGACTGAGAACGATGCTATGGCATTTTATTTACACACACACACACAAACACACACACACACACACACACAGTATTCACATGGTTTAAAGCATAATGTATCACCTTTATTTATTTTTTCTTTGCTTTTGGCACGACCATACAATGCCCAACTCCAAGAACTAAATAGTTCATTAGCAAGATTTAGGCCAATCACTCCCAACTAATTGACTTAAGGCATTAGGTAATGAAGCACCCCTCGGACCCAAGCCTCAAACTAAGTAGTCTTAGAGTGCCAAGGCGGTCATGAAAGAATTCGCCACTCCCCCATTTGATGTGAACCTCTATGCTTGCCTAGGCACGAGGCCTAGTTACTCGGAGGAGAGACTGATAAAACTTTCTTTTACTCCCTCCATTCCAAAATACTTTATACATTTTAGAAAATTACCATTTTTATTAGAACATGGGGCCACAAGGAAGTCACATGACTTCCTCTTCCTGATATATTTGAAAAAGAAGAAGCCAAACAAACCTCAAAGAGAGTAGTGAGGTGCACAATCCGATTGGACAAGGACATGTTGCTTGGCACCCTCTCGGTACGAGCTAGCTCCATCTCACTTTACTATTTCCTTTTCCATTTGTGGGGATTACCAAACTCACCTTCTTCTTGCTTTACTGTTTTGCGGCTTTTGGTTGGGTAATTGTCGCAAGCAGTTGGCATCAATTGGTTTTGTGGTGAGGCGCAAAGGAGATGTTGCCCAGCTCAACTCTTCTCTGAATTCCATTGATTTCCAAGTCCATGGATGAGATGCTATAGGAGATGGTCTAGACCAAGGCAGCCGGTGCTAACCTCGTTGAGATCATGCTCGACCATCTCATTGGCTTCCGCCCCCAGCTGGATCTCGTGCTTCTCCTAAAAGATCAGCCCCTACCCCCGTTGATCACCTCCAGGTTAATTGTAATGCTTCTTCTACTTCTTCACTTACTCCTCAGACCCCCAAAGCCCACAACTGTAGCATCGGATCCCATTCACAACGACACCATCGCCATCTAGGAATTACCAGTTCTGCTGATCCGAGCCGACATGTGGATGCCGTTAAGCACCTTGGTCATGCTCGCCTATGGTATTCTCCGTATTTGTGTCTCTACCGGAGAGAACAAAGTATCAAGGCAGGGCGGGAGGAAAAGAGGCAGATCAGTAGTAGGCAAGAGGGTTTGGTGGGATGAATTGAGACTTGGGAGGTCTGTTTTAGTCCGAAGAGGAGTAGGGGGGAAGAAGTCATAGAAATAGGAAGTCAGGCAAAAAGAAAGCACACACACTAAGATTGGAAGGGTAGAACAAGATTTGAACAAGAATATGTCCTCCCCTACAAACGTAGAGTGAAACACCCCTACACAAGAAGAAACCACAAGAGAAACACCCTCTACACAAACGTAGAGTGAAACACCCCCTACACAAAAACAAAACTAATAAAGCTAACTACAAGAGAAGGGGTGAAAAGCAGAAAATAATGAGAAGGGTTGGCCCTTCCAAATGTAGTCGTATAGCTCCATGCGTATAGATCCATTGCTTCTAGACAATCTACAAGGAAAGCAAAAATAAGGATTAATAACTACAACTACTAAAATCTATATGCATAAACCCTAAACCCTAAACCCTAAACTAAAGCTATCCTAACTAAGAACTTAGTAACTAATCTATGTCGCACTCGGCAACGGCGCAAAAAATTTGATCGTTTTAAAATAAAACCCTTGAAAGTTCACAAAGCATTGTACTAGAGTGATCATTAAAGGGTTATTGAACCACACGGACGGTGGATTAACTATCAAATTCTAAGGCAAGATTGGTGTTTTGCTCCAAAACTAAGTACACTAAGCAACAAAATAAAATAAAAAGATAGGATAAGATGATGGTTAAGGCATGAGAATCCACCATTAGACTCACTACTAAGTATTTCTACCCTTAATTAAGACTCGACTTATGCATGAAACCAATGTTCCTAACTAAATCGTTGAAATCATTTAATAAGACAAAAGTAGAATCCTGCATGAACTATCTAGCAAGCATAACCCATCTAAACTAATCTATTTATAGGCATGGAAAATCCCACAAAGCATAGCTCATCTAAATTCTTCTACTACCACATTAAAACTAATGCATGAAACTCACCAATGAGACCACAAGTACACAAAGGAAAGCAGATATCAATACCATGTAGAATTGATTAAAGTGCATAAACAAAATAGAAATGGACATTGAATGAACACATTTAAACCTAAAAGTCATAATTTCACTCAATCATGTAATTGTTTATACACAAGATGAAATCCCAAATAAAGATAGAAATACAAAGAGCTAATCTAAGGTTTAATCAAAGCCCTATACCTAGGGTCTAGCGTACTTATGCTAGGAATCAAAAAGGATAAAGTTGAGATCTTTATGTAGGCTTCCATTGAATCCCCTTGTTTTTCTTACTTCTTCTTCTTCTTCCTTTTGGAAACAAATTAAAACCCTCCCAGATGTGAACCAAGAACTCCCCAAATGGGAGCCCAAGAATCCCAAAATTTGTGCTCAATGTGACCTTAAGTAGGGCCTCCAAAATGACCATGATTGCCCTCAAAACCCTGGCCCGAGAGCGGGCATTTTTTGGACTTTCTTGCTTGATGCGATCAATCGCAAAAGCTTCGTGATTGATCGTGGTGCTCTCAGGAAATTTGTACTGTGCAACGATTTTTCGACAACTATAACTTTTTTCTCCAAACTCAAATTTACAAATCGTAGATTTAATTGGGAAGCTAACTTGTGAACTTTATTATGCAACTAAAATCATCAAAATCTAACATCTGTGGACATAGTTATGAATTTTATACCATTGCCGTTATGTTTCTCCTTATGCACAACTTGAGCTTATTTCCCACTTTGTAAACCAAATTGAAGAGTAACCATTCCTTACTCAAAAAACCATAAATTATAACATATTCAAACACATAACAAACATAAAATTTATAGTTAGAATGTGTATATTTTCATCACTTGTCTTTGTGGTCGCCATAATTATCAGAAAATAACTTAAATTGGAACATACCAAGGAGTCTCGGAGATTGGCTCTTTATGCAAGGTCTCAACAATTCACAAAACAACCTTAATGGTAGCATCTAGGAAGCACGAATACGAATACGCCGACACGATATGGACACGGGGACACGACATTTTTTAAAAAAAATAGAGATACGACATGGCTAACAAAAAAATTTATATAAATTTTAAATATATTTTTAGTATTGTAGCACCACATTTTCCTTTATACCTTGTAAAAATTACAACTTGTGATTGAAAAATTATTTTTTGTTCATAATTTCTAGCCAGAAGAATGCCACAAAAAAATAGTTATCCGTTTGTAAGGACTCGAACCAGGGTCTGTTGTTTAAAAACTAAGTGCCCTTACCATTAAACTAAGCTATTTTTGCGAAATAAAAATATATATTTTATATTAGATACGCAAGCAACTGTGTCCCTACCATATCTGTGTTCGATAAGCATCGGATATGAATACAACAACGATTTTGCCATATCTGTGCTTCTTAGGGTTGCATAGCCATATAGGTATTCGGCCTCCTCACTTGTTGGAATCAATATATCTCATAATTGTTAGATGGTTACTTCTCTTCTTCTTTTTTTGATCAATTGGACAATGGTTATTTATCTTTGGATGTTAAAAGAGTAAGAAGCAATATTTTCTGCGATGTGTCCAATAATAATTACTCTTTTCGGTCACTTTTAATCATGACTGTCACATAATTGGTCAATTTTATTAAGATGTGGGTTCTACAATAAAGCTTAGACTTTTCAAGCAAGCGAGTCACCTTTCGTCACGAAGGCTTCTCGACCACGACCTCGACCTAGGGTCGCTGTCGGGCAACCATTGCTGTCGTGTCCGGCTGCCTAGTCGAAGAATAATTAAAGAATGGTATCATCTAAATTTTTTACAAATTATCTCAATTAAAAGTGATTGGAGGAATCATGTCTTTTCATAGAACTCTTTTTTTCAAGGGTCTATGCCAATGTCATTCAGAAGATAGAAAGTGATCGAAGAAGCCGATACTTTGAACAATAATACCTTGTCAAAGTCAGCTACTACATACTTTATTGGATTTATGTTCACACGGGTGTTGAATTTGTGTTTCAATGACTTGAAGGGAAAGCACCAAAACAGGGCGTTTTGGGAAATGCCAGTGCTGTATCAGTATTTGGAAACAAGAAACTTTGTGGGGGCATTCACCTACATGACGCAAGTATGATGGTAACAGCAATAACGAATTTCTCTTCGCCAAAGTAATGCTATCTGTGATAATTGCCACAGTCAGGTTCATTGTGGCTTGTCCTTTGTTTGCATCTCTAGAAAAAATAAGATAAAACGAACATTCCCCACAAAGGTGCAACTATGTAAAACTGTGTGCAGATATGTTGTGTGATCGAATTTCAAATGCATTTACAACGGTTTAAGATCGTCTGTGAAGCCCTCACAAGTCACGACCACTGCACTGTGAGGCCCAATAAGACAGATATTCCTTTCTGAAGTTTCAAGTTTTGTTGTCCACTTCCAACCTCATGGATACCAAAGAAAGGATGGTAATAGGATACTCCCACCGTCCAATGAAGCCTGTTTACATTATTAAATCAGTTGAATTTATGGGGCAAAGTTAGCATGCAATGCTGGATCCATGTTTTTCAGATGCAGACAGTCTTCATTGGACACAGGGAGTACCAGAGACCTTAGTCAGAACTCCATCGTATTTTCAGAGGTGAATCTGCCCACAAGATGGATCTTTTCAAACGATGGGAGCAGGAAATTAGATTATACTCTATTTCAAATCCTTTTGCTGCAAAGTTTTTATTTCTCATTTCTAGATAGAACTTATAAAATTTTATCTTTTGTAATCCCAGCTTTAATGAAAGGTGGTGTCCCCTCCTCCCCAAATATTTACCCATCCAAAAAAATAGCGGCCATTTGTATGCTCGATAAATACAGTAGAATCTCAATAATATATAGCATATCACGCCACTATTAGTACCCGATGTTGAATTTATTGAACCCAATATAAAAGGCAGCCTATTTCAACAAAACAAATTAAGTACAAAACTGATGCAAGCTGCAACAAGTTTGCATACGTATTTCACATTTATGAGAAGGAAACACAAAGATAAATATAAGTATTGCATAAGCATAAGTAAGAATAGCACATAAGTTAACCTGACAAAATCATTTCTTGATTATTTGATTGGACTTCACAATGCAGCAGCTTCATTGGTAATCAAGTGTGATTAATATTTCCCTATCACTTGGCTATGGTTCATTCTAACTATATTCTCTGTTCGACTGTAATATAGCTTTCTCACCTTTTGCAACTCAGAGCACACAGCTGATATATCTATTCTTTCTTGAGGCAACTCAACCGAACATGCGACTCCAATTTTAATGATAGAAAGCAAGCAATTATGAAAATTGCCATCATCTTGCAACTCTTCTTTCAAGAGCAACCTTGGGTCTATGATTTCCATCAACTTTCCCTGAAATGACATTTGCGCATATTTTGATATGCTAAGACCATCATGAAACATATCGTCTGTTGGCCTTTTCCCAATGAACATTTCTAATAGAAGAACACCGTAACTGTAAACATCCCCCTTGGTAGTAACATCACAGCCAATGCCATATTCTGCAAACATTTAGAACTGGGATTAGATGTCTGATTTGGCATGACATCTTAAACACTATGGTAATGTGACATGAAAATAAGTAAGTAATTCATGGTTTTCATAATTCTAGATGGGCTCTGTAATTTATTTAGTTTGGTGACTCAGGTTATGTAATTCTCGTTTTGCTTAATAGAAGGGGGCGTACCCACCATTTTTACCAAGCAAAAAAAACATTGATGACTTTCCATAATCTATTTACTTTGCCTAAAGCATATGAAACTATTTTTTCATTTGGAAAGATTCCCATGCTAAAGTAAATAGTAGGATTGGAGAATTTGCACTCTCGATCTCCACCCTCACCCACGATGATTACACTAGTTGGGATATGTCCATGGGCCTTATTATACTCGCTCTATTCAAGAAGGCTGTCTCCATTTGAAGATGAGATAAAAGTTATTGGGCTTTAAGGCCCGTACAAAGAAACAGAATTCTTCCCCCTCTCCCGTGTTTGTAGTGATGAGAAGCAAAGTGAGCCATCTAATGATGGATCTGTTTTTTTTCTAAGTAAGATAGTTGTGCAATAACCACACATGCAAGGAAAAGGTATATATGTTACCTGGAGGAATGTAACCAATAGAACCCTTCAACATGGATGTATAAGAAGAATCACCTGTGTTGGTTAAAAGGATTTTAGCCAAGCCAAAGTCACTTACTTGTGCCACCATATTACCATCAAGAAGAATATTATTGGGCTTCAAGTCACAATGAACAATTGGAGTCTCGCATTGGTTATGAAGATAATCCAATGCATAAGCAATATCAATAGCCACATCTAACCTTTTCTCGAGGTCCAAATATGAATTTTCATCAGAACGTGTGTATAACCATGACTCCAAATTCCCATTCTCCATATACTTAAACACTAGAGCCTTGAATTCGTTATTCTGAAAATCAATACTCGAACAAGAGGTCAACACCTTGACAATATTCCGGTGACGAATTTCTCTCAATGCTTCACATTCAACCATGAAAGTCTTGAAACTCCTAGTTTGTTCAATGTTTATCACTTTTATAGCTACATCCCCTTCATAGTAATTCAAGATTCCCTTATACACAGAACCAAAGCTTCCACGACCGATCAAATTTGTCGAAGAGAATCCGTTAGTTGCTCGATAGAGCTCTGCATAGGAGATCTTTTGGTGTTGATCCGTTAAATTGGAATGGGGAGGTTGCTTTCTTTTATGTTGTTTTCTCCGATAAAATGCAAACAAACCGCAAGCCACGATCAACATGACTGTGGCAACAATCACTGGTAGCAGTACTTTGAGAAAGGGAAATTTCTTGTTGTTCTTACCGTCATACTTGTGGCATGGAGGCAAATGAAGTAGGGGAATGCCCCCACAAAGCTTCTTGTTTCCAACTACTGATACTTCACTAACATTCGCATATACGCCTTGCTTTGGTACTTCTCCTTCAAGGTCATTGAAAGACAAATTCAGCACCCGCAAAAACTTTAGTTCTTTGAAATACATGGGAATCTCACCTGACAAGTTATTGTTCGAAAGTTGGACTTCTTCAACAACTTTCAAGCTTCTAAACGATGTTGGAATAGACCCTTGAAAGGAGTTCTCTGACAAGCCAAGAACTGCAAGACCTATGCAATTGCCCAATGTCGTAGGAATTTCACCAGACAGCTTATTCCTAGAGACATCCAAGAAATTTATGTTTGCAAGTTTTCCCACATCCAAAGGTAAGTAACCACCTAAGGAATTATCAGATAGATCAATTCCAACAAGCAAAATGAGGTCAAATAGCTGTGTGGGTATGCTACCATTAAGGTTGTTTTGAGAAAGGTCCAGGCCCTGCATGAAGCGGTTATCTCCAATACTTGGTGGTATGTTCCCTTCCAAGTTGTTTCCTGACAAATACATTTCCACCAGTCCAGTGAGGTTGCCAAAGGAAGCAGGAATTTGCCCAGTTAAGTTGTTTCTCCTCATGGATAGCCAGGCCAACTTCTGGAGTTTCCCAATATCAGAGGGAATAGGCCCCCTCAAAAGGTTTAAATCCAAATCAAGTGTTTGTAACTTAATGAGGTTGCCAAACCCTGAAGGGATTCTGCCATGGATTCGATTTCGACTTAGATACAAGGTTTTGGTAGCAGTGGAGAGGTTGGCTATGGAGTCTGGTAGTGAACCAGTCAGTTTATTGTCTTCTGCATTAAGGACTTCCAAGCTGGTACAATTGGTGAAGGATGTGATGAAGTGCAAGTCTCCGCCCTTAGTATCCTCACCTCCAAGCTCATTGCTGCCGAATTGAGCGACCGAGAGATTCTGTAACTTTGCTAGATCAGCCGGGATCGACCCGGTAAACTTGTTGGCAACAAGATCAAGTACTTGGAGACCGGAAACATTAGATAGTGACCTTGGAATAAAGCCTGTAAACTGATTGATTCCGAAGTAAACGCCTTGAAGGTTTGGGAAGGCATAGCCCATGTGAGGGGAGAGGCTTCCACTGAGTTGGTTGTTCATGAAACCCAACCTTATTATCTGTGAGAGGTTGTATATTGATGGAGGTAGCTCGCCGGATAACTTGTTGTTGTACAATTCCAGATACTGCAGCTGGGACAGCCGGCCAATCTCGCTTGGAATCATTCCATGGAGCATGTTCTCTGAAAGGCCAAGATGAGTGAGAGATGAACTCAAGTTCCCCAGAGACGGGGGGATCGTCCCACTCAAGTTGTTCTCGCGAAGAGTAATAGTGATCAGCATGGACAAGGAGGCAAGCTCGGCGGGGATGTTTCCTGTGAATCTATTGTAAGAAAGAGAGAGGTTTCTCAGCTGGGAGCAGTTGGAGAGACTAGTGGGGATTGCACCATGAAGCATATTCTTGCGCAGATGGAGAGCTCGCAGCCGGAACAGATGGCCGATTTCTTGTGGCACCTCACCATGGAAGCTGTTGTTTGTGAGCCCGATAAATCTAAGGAAAGTCAGGTTTCCGAGCTGAGGCGACAATGGGCCTGCCAGGCCGAGGCTGGGGAGGGCCAGTGCGGTGACTCGTTGATGCCGGCCACCACATACGACGCCTTGCCAGTGGCAGAAATGAAGAGAAGTGTTCCAGGAATCGAGAGCTCCAAACGGGTCACTGGTTAGCTCGGCCTTGAACGCAAGCAAGGCCGCTTGGTCAGTTTCATTGCTTCGCATGGCTGCGGCAGCCAGGCCGCAGAGATTGAAAACGTTGAAGATGGTGGAGAAATAGAGAAGCAAGTGTAGGCAACTCCATGGCTTGTGCAGCTGCAGCACTAGGATCCCCATCTCTCCTGAATCTCACTGAGACATTAATTTTAGGCTTTTAGCTCCTTCTGGCCAGCTATTAATAGACAGAATACATGTACCCAAGTGTACGAGATTTTGTGCTCACAACCAACTGATGGGTGACACGTATGAGCATAGTTTTGTCTACTAGTCCGTGTGGTCAGCATGCAAATAGCGTAGTACCTAATTAGGGGAAGAAACCCGCTTTATTTTCAAGGTCACCTCACGCACTATGTAGAAGCCCCATATTTTATTTCCTTTTACAACAAATAAACGTGAGGTTGGCCGTGATAGAAAGGTGGGAGGAGGAGAAATTTTTAGTCACCAGACTGGCCATGTGTTTTGCCATTCACGCACGGTTATGTTATTCACCAAGACTTAGAGACGTTAATAACCGAAATTGGAATGTGAGTTTAACAAGGGCCAAAAGGGGGTTGCGTGTCTCTTTGTTGTTGATCGGATCGTCAGCTTCGTGTCCTATCGATACCGAAAATTTCTCGGGCCAAAAGGGCATACATGCAGCCCCGCACAGTAACATACGATCAGTGAATAATGAAACATACTGCCAGCTTGGTGTGATGCATACACTGAAAATTTCTCCGGTACAGAGGTAGGCATTGGCCTTGAGCTAAGTGACAAAGTACGGGTACGGCAATAAAACGGAGAGGTAAGCGTACGGAACAAAACGGCAGAAAATAGAATATACGGGAAAATAACGTGAAAAAAACGGAAAAATAATAAAAATTAAAAATTAATATAATAAGTATAAATGTTAAATAATAATATATTGCAAAGTTGCACATTTAAAAAAAGAGTTGCACTTTAAATAAAAAATGTGTTTTACGTGTTTAAATGCGTTTATCGGGATAAAACGGGTTTATTTCGGAAAAAATACGTTTTTCCGTTTTAAACGGGGAGTTTTACGGCTGAGTGGCTGAAACGCGTAAAACGCGTTTTATACGAGTTTTAAACGCGTTTCTGGTCACAGAGGCCTTGAGTACTACACCCGCCTGCCTCCTGGCATGCAGATTCAGGGGCCGTTTGGGGCGTGATTAAAAGCAAAACATCCAGATGGGATGTTTTGCTACACTGTAGCATCTGTATATTTTATATATCCAGCTGAAACACCTCAGGACGTGTTTCAGCTGGATATAAAAATCCACCTGGATGCTACAGTTTTTATCCAGAATCCAGTCTGGATGTTTTGCAATAATCACGCCCCAAACAGCCCCTCAATAGCTCGCAGTGTTCCATCACATCTTTTCGAAAAGTAGTATTACTCTTCCCCTTTTTTATCACGTCCAACCTCACGTGCTAGTGGGGGTGAAATGAAATGAAATATGAAACCTACATCATTGAGTGGCCGTGAAAATAAAGCGGGATCGGAAGCAGTTTGCCTTTTCGAATCTGTAGGCGTTTAGCGGAAAAAGTAGATGTGGGCAGCTGGGTAGACTTCAAATAGCGAACGGTTGAGGTTTGCGGTGAGCGTTCTCCTGCTAGCAAGGATAATTACTTCCTTTTTTTCATTTTTGACAAGTACTTTTGTCTCCCCTAGTACCCTCCTTCATAATCCTCATCGGGCATCCGTCCCTTTGGGCACCCTCCACGCATGGCCTGCCAAATGCTGTTACAGCAGATTCCTACACTGGCAGATTCCTTCTTCCTTCTGAGAAAGTGGGGTGAATATATGTGTTCTTTTTAAAGTAATAGAGTTTCTATTTCTCCCCAAAAATGAAATTGCTATGCGCTTATGCTTGACCATAAATTATTTAGAAAAATATGGATTAGTCATTGTGGGGAAATTAATGGGCACTTTCCACTAAAAAAAGGACATATAATTATAAGTTGTATGTTCCCTCTGTTCAACCGACTAATCTTCCCTAGGGTATTTATCTTTAGAGTTGAGACTCGGCTCAAACGACTATCATGAGCTGAGTCATCTCCAGTGGTCAGATTTTGATCCGATAGCGGGTGTCAAATAAGGGGGCAGGTGGGTTTAAATCGATACCTGCCCCAATGCAGTCGGATCAAGATCTGATGGCTCAAGTTAGTCGGCTAGTGCAGTTCTGCATGAGCCGTCTCATTTAAACTTTTCCCTTATCTTTAACCGTAAAATGCACGTTTCATTTTCCTTACGCAGGACTCCCATCTTAATTCAATATCACCTAGACTACCTTCCTTTCTCTTTTCTTTCTCCCATTTCTTCTTATGTACCCCCACATGCTGGAAGCACCATTACCACCACATATCCACCTTGCCTCTGCCACTTTTGTCATCCCGCGTTCCAGCCACCTTTCGACCACCACCATTTCCACCTCCACCTATGCTACCGCCACTTGCGACTCTCCACTCTCCGGCAGAACTTTGGAGACTATAAATTCATTGTATAGTCTGCACGGTAAATGTAAATGAGTTGGTCATGCCCCCTCCCTCCTGTACATCCTATATATAGAAGAGGATATCCACCATCTAAAAAAACATGGACGGTGGATATCCACCGCTGCAGTTAAGAAAGTGTGCTGGCTTGGGGCGTGAAAAATCAGCTACATCCACTTGAAAAAATCCAGCTAAAGAGTGGATTAGATTGAGCTGATTTTTCACACCCCAAACGGCCCCTAAAATGGGAGATGGCAGACTACTCATTCTTTGAGTGAATATTTCACAGTTTACAATTATTTTTTTCGGGATCGACCCCCTCTCATTAAGCTAAAAAAAGAGAGTACAAAGAGATAAAAAACCAAGCAAAATTACAGTCTCCATCTATGGATAAGAAAAGAAAATTCAGATAGCATCTTCCTCAAATGTGGCTGAGAACTTGTGTATAATAAAACTTTATACTCGCATCTCCTAAGGAGATTAACTTTATGAGCAGATTCATTATGAAGAATATTGTGAGTTTCTTTCTCTCCAAATGTGGTAAATAGCATGAATAAAAAAAATGTGATAAATAGCCGAGTTGATGAATATACTCATAATGATGTTTATCGCAGAATTCTTTTAGCTAGAAAAAGAACATCATCCTGAAATTGAGCTAATCGATGCCAAGGAATATTTAGATGCAAAATCGTCAAAACAGAAGATAGGATCCACTTTGAATAAGAACAATGAAAGAAGAGACGAGTGGCACTCTCTCCCTTAATCTTGCACAAGATGCATCTGTTCACCAAATATATCCCTCTTAATTACAATTTGTCGAGTATTAGTAGGCGACCATGAAGCATAAGCCAACCAATAAAACTGTCTTGGAGAATGTGGTGTTTAAACCACACCAACTAATTAGTCCAAGGTAATTTCACAGTTCACAATTGCCAGTCAACTAGTTCATTGTAGGTCTTGCATCTCTCACATCATTCGGAATCTATGTTCCCAAAGTGGACGCAAGGAACTATTCTAAGTATTCTTGTTCTAAGTAATGCCAGCCCAGGGGTCACGCTAACCTGAAAAGTCGTCGTCGTTGTGGCACAGCTAAAACTACTTCAGACCATTTCAAATTTCATCAACAGTGGTGATCCTTTATGACTACGTACATGATGGATACCAATTCCCACAAGCATGAGTAATTACCATCCTAGAGTCAAGCCAGCCCACCCCACCTATATACAACCGGTGGATGCCCACCGTCTGAAAAGGACGGTCTCCACCGACCGTGTGAAGAGGTGGGCTGGCTAAAACGTGAGGTGGTGAACTACTTATCCTTTCTATCCTTCTACAATCTTCCTTTACGCGGTCTTTATATGGCCATCCGGCATAGACGACATTAGTCGCAGTCTTGACGAAGATGGAGCAGACAACTAGGATGGAAAAGACAGTGTTCTTCATGGGGTTTAGGTTCATAAGCAATCAATTGCACAATTATTTTTTATCAAAATGCAAGTGATCGTAGTGCATGTGACTATCCTTTTCAATTGAACCTAGTCAAGATCGAGAAGTTTTCATGAAGTTTCATCTGTAGGAAAGTTCATGGTGATCATCATATATATTCCACTGCACGCTCTTGACAATGTTTGTCCCGATCACAATCATGAATTAACTGCACGCTTTTGACAAGAGTTTGATTAACAATGCTCAAGTCATTTGAAAACTATATATTCCACTATCTGTTGACGCGCATAATTTTAATAACTGGTCTGCACCCCTGAATTAGGTAGAGCTGCGCGCACTATCAAGGTCACACTGCCATGATGGTGAAACCGAGGACTGAAGACTTGTATGCGACCTTGATCATTTCCTTTCTTCTGTCCAGCCAATCATTGTCAATTTACTTGCATTAAACTGGTTTATTCTAGCCGTGCTCCCATCAGAAGAGTTTTCTGTCCACCCTTTGCATCCTACAGGATATGCTCCACATGCATGAGCCGTCGATCACGAAGATAGACTCTGTAGACATGAAGCATGTGTGCTCCGGCAAACTTGCTGTGTTTATTGTAGAGCACAAGCACTGTGTGTGCTCGACGACTCCTGTAAGTGTAGGAAATCCCAAAGGATCTCTTCAGGAGGATATATGAAAAACTCTTTGGTTCTAATGACTGCACGAATGGTGATCATATAAATTGTTTTACATCTTGCAATCCTAGCTGTGTAGAAAAAAAAAATTGCTATCCTTGTAGTCACGAAAACGCCCATAAAGCCTCTGGACAAGTCCTTGGGCTCTTAGATTGGAGCCCGGACTAAGACATCTTTAATTGCAAGATGGGATTTAGACTAGGACGGATTAGTTGGTAACCACTTTCCGCACCTAATTGTTAAAAAAATTCACGATTTTTCGTTGTAGTCACTTTGGCAAGGTTGATTTTCGAAGTAGAGGGATTTGGAATGAAGTTTACTTTTCCCAAAATTCAGTTGAAAGTCTTCTACATGGTGAATCTCCCCAAAAGGAGAAAGCCATACCTCCAGAAGTGTAATGACTAAGAATCAAGTGGAAAAAAAATATTGTAATGCCAGCATGTTTCATGTCAAGCTCACATTGTGCATCCAAGAAGTATATGTCAAATTGAAGAAACAATATGAATAAATATAAGCCAGATTTGTACCAAAAAAGAAAGAAAAAAGAAAAAAAAAAGAGAAGGGATATAAATCCATTCAGTGGCCTTGTTCCAATATGCATGAGCTAATCTATTTTTAGAAGGTGTAGTCCACAGCCTTATGGATATGTTGAAAAAAAAAGCAATGCATGCATCAAACTGAAGACAAAATACATGATTATTTCTAAATTAAGTAATATAAGAATTGTTGCATTTAATTTCCTTATTTTTTTCAATATATAATGTTTCTAAGAAAACAGGCAACGAACTATTAAACTTATAGGATGAATCTAAAATTCCAACCTCCTACAGAGAATTTGATATCTCATACTAAATCTCCAATGATTGAATGATCAAAATTTATACACAAATGAGTAACAAAGTAGTATATTTCATTCTGGACTGGACTTGGAGCTAAACAGTGGTCCGGTCGAAGATCCCGACGGAGATGGTGAAGAGGCTTACATTGGACTTGGAGCTAGACGGCGGAGATCACAGTGGCTGTCCGATCGAAGACGACGACTGCAGAGGAAAGGGGAGGATCTAATCAGTGGAGGAATAAATAAAAGACGATCAAAACTTGATGAGAAAAGGGGAGATGGTGGAGAGGCATACACTGGACTTAGAGTGGCATACACTAGACTTGGAGCTAGACAGCATAGATCCTGGCGGCTATCCAATCGGATACGGCGGTGGCAAAAGAAATGTGAGGATCTAATTGGTAGATAGAACAAATTAAAGAAAAGATCAAAACTTGACAAGAAAAGGAGGATGGTGGAGAGGGTGACTTGGAGCGAGATGGCGGAGGTCCCAATAGTTGTTGAATCAGAGACAACGATAACAGAAGAAAGGGAAAGATCTGATCAATAGAGGAAAGAGGAGTTCATAATTGGCATAGAAAAATCTCGAAATGAGGAAACCCTTATTGGAGGACTGCAACAAATAAATTTCAGATTTTGGCAGGGTAAATACCGTCATTTCCATCCGCTCAGTTTATAATCCTGACACACAAATCAGCTTTTTTATAAGAGATTTTCTAAAAAGCGGCTTTTGCACCAAGTTCCAAGTAAAAGCTATTTTTTTCAAGACAAAAATCATTTTTCTGGAAGATTTGCTTAGCTTCTATACGGAATTTTGCACAAAAGCGCCTCAAAAGAGGCTTTTATAGCCCAAAATCTGCCTCCCATCTGCGCCTTCCTAGAAAAAGCTTTGAAGATTGGTCATAGGGGAAAATACATGACAAAATAACATTGTATGACCTTATCAACTCGATATTTTTCACTAGTGTCCGAAGAAACTTTAGCATCTTCTTGTGAGTAACAAAACAAATGATTCATAATGAGAATGCAAGAAATTCTGCTTCTACTACTCCATGAATATGTTACCAAACACACCCTAATTTGGTGCCTCTATGGGCGCTTTCTTGCTAAAAAGAGAGGTCTTTTCGTTGATATACATAGAATTGGGAAAACATTGTTTAGTTCAAGACTTAATGCACCCCTCTCGTCCCATATTAAGTGTTCTACTTGTTTTTCAAAATGAATTACTCATTTCTAAAACCCAATTAAGTCATTTATGTGTGTAAAATAATCTACAGTGCCCTAGCCCATAATGATTTATATAAAAACAACAAGCTACGAGATGTAGTCCAAGCACCACAAAGTATACAAGGCATCAAAAGTATCTCTAGTGATATATGCGACTTAGAAAAGTATAGAAAGTATTATGAAACGGAAAATTAAAGCAAGTAAACAATCACAAACATAAGATATTTTTATGTCGAAAACCAACTTGGAAAAACCACGGGAACTCCGTCTAGACAAAACGATGCACTATGTGAACAAGTACAAGAATTACCGAATACAGACAATCTCAAAGAATTTTTCTTGATCAATACTCGACTGGTTCTGCACACCACTTCTACGACTTTTAACTTTGGCACCCTGCCTCCATGTCTACTCCTCATCATGTGGTTTGTCAAACTCCACACTCTGAACAATCTTCACTCGATCTTCTATGCATCGACTTCTCTTCTCTTCTACCAACTATAGAGTAATTGTATCTAGAAATTCAATATGGTCTCTCAACTATGCAAAGGCATAAATATGATGGTATAACGAAATTGATATTGGGATTAAAATATTTAACTTTTAACACTCAAACCCAAAGGAAAGATCATTAAGGCTTCTCTTCAATAAGATTTCTCTCTCTAAGCTCTCATAAGATTTATTATCCTCTCCTTTTTTCCATATTGTTTATTAAGTCCAATGAAGCACTATTATATAGGCTTTCAAAACCTAACTTGATTTGCATGTCACCTTGGAAAGCAAATCCGAGCAAATCCACTTATATTTTGAGTTATCTTATTCCTGACGTTTCTACTGTTGTAGCACTGAACTTGCCATTGCAAAAGGGAACACTTTGTATGCTTTGTGTTGCAGCACAGGATACACCGTTGCAACACAAATGCTTACGGGAAAAACTGATTATAAACGTTGTAACGCAGTTTATACCGTTGTAGAGCTAGATTCTAAAATATGACAATTTTTCGTTTTTTTTTACTTCATTAACTTCACTCAACTCATTCAAACCTAAATTAAGATTAATCTAATTATTCTATAGGTGTGAAATGTGATTTTACCTGTCACATCCACAAGTCCTCTTCTTTCTTGAATCTTTAGCACGAGATCTACACTGACTCATCATAATTCTATAAAGACTCAACTTTACACAATTCTATAAAGACTCAACTTTGCACGCTTGAGTGACATAGTTTTGCTCACTGAAATAAGCGAACAAATACATATAATGATATGTGTTCTAACAATGTGGAGCATAAGGGTATATTTATTTTTGAAATTTGATTATTGTGCACTAAATATGTGCCCTAGCCCATAAAGGTGTAGTGTAGTGACAGGTTTTTGCTGGACAGGCCCATTTCCATGTTCACAAAAACCTGGGCGTACCAGTTAAATAAAGGTGTAGTGTAGGTTTTAATTTTCCTTTATTTCTTGGTTCCATATTAAGTGTCTTATTTGGTGTGAAGCTATCAAGCCATATTTTACATGATATTAAGAGTTCAATTCAATTTCTTATGTGATTTTCATAATTAGAGACATACTAGTAGTAACTAGTATTAGAACTAACTAACCAAATTGCGCGTGCAAAATGCACGTGCTAACATAGGTAACTACCAAAAGACAAACATGTCAGGGCATATTTTTATTATGTCAAATTGAATGATCAAAACCATGTAAGAGAGGTTAGTGTAGAAAATGGGGTGTGCAAACAATGTATGGGATATACAATGAAATGGGGTGTAAAAAGTAATTGGGGTATGCATAGAAAATGTACGTGTGTGGATGAAGAAAAGAAAACTCATAATAACAAGATAAACATATTTTCATGACACTATTCAAGGTGACACTCAAAGTCCACCTCAAAGGACAAGGCCTTTACAAAAATTAGAAGACATTTTAAAAAGGAAGCCCAACAAAGAGGAACAACTCAAGGCCCAACTCTATTAACTTAAAGACTAGCTCACTACCTCTAAGAAAGACCAAAACAAATACAAAGTTAAAGCATTAGGGTCCTTATAATGGGTTCTAAACATAGGCCATAAAGAAACAGAAAGAGAAGATCGTAGCAAAAACCCAACTATCCTAATTAACTAGGAAACAAAATTAGAAAAAGACAAAAAGACCAAGTTCATGCATGTGACCTTCTTTAGACTTGGTTGATCCAACCATAGATCAAAGATCTTATGGTAGGATCACCTTAATCAAATGAGCTCATGGTCTAGCTATAGATCAAGATCGCTTTGTGTTTGATTACCCAAGAGGCATCTCTTTTGCCAATAAATAAGCCATCCCCTCACCTCTTGGTCAAAGCCTCTACTATATTCTAGAGGAAAATAATTATATACCTATTTTCTTAAAGTGAATTATGTCTGTGGATCCATAGGAATTTTACTTAATTTCTTAAGGTTTAGTTTGTTTTTTTTCTTCTATAGCTAAATAAAAAAAAGCATATATCTCCATACTTAGAGATTATATTTGTAATTCTATTAATAACTTTCCATTTTTCTTGACATTTAAAGTACTCTTAGTTTTACCTTGGGAATTTCATTTAATTTCTTAAGGTTTAATTTGTTTCTCCTCGTCTATAGCTAAATCCAAAAAATCATATATCTCTATACTTAGAGATTATATTTGTGATTCAATTAATTTCCTACTTCTATTGACCTTTGAAGTACGCTTAGTTTACCTTTGGACAAAGTTCAAAAGAACATAATCTTTTTAACTTGTATATAGTGGAACTATTCTTAATAGAATTCTTACCATGATCTTGAGTTTTTATTAATTTTTATCCTTTAAAATAACTCAATTGGGCATTGATCTACTTAATGGACCACTCTTTCTTACAAAGTGGCTATATATAAAAAAAATTCGAATTGAGTTAAATTTATCTTCTCGATGAATGATGCTTCTGCAGAGTTCACGATACAAATGAAAGATTATTCGTTGTTATTCGTTGTTTCAATTAGCCTTAAGTTTCAAAAACCTCACTGCTGAGAACTTGACCAAAAGCCTCACAAATTTCAAAGCACGAACTATTGATTTAAGGTGGACAAAAGAAAATCCATAAGCTTGACACTAACTCAAGCTTCGGGTAGAATTTCTCCTATCATGATATCATCCCGCCCACCAAGCTATAAAACATACATTTCCATACACTTGGAGAATATCTAGAATACAACCAACTTAGAAACAAAGAAAGCAGCTTCCCCGGTTGGACTAAAATTTGGTGACAATTGTTTCTAATACTTTGAGTTATAACTCTTTCTGTGTTATGATTGCTACACGGCCAGTGAAAAACAAGACAAATCCCATCCTGCAACCATACACGTGCACCAGTCCAAGTTTTATGAAAAAACACAATTTACATAATGAGGAGACTTGTATAGTTATATGGGAAAATTTGTGAAGAAAAAAATAACAGAAAGAAGAAAAGGCCAACTGCCAGAAAGAGTTTCAATTTTTTTCCTCTAAGAGACCATATCGTTTACCGTGCCTGATCACAAGCTAATTAGAGACAAAACTGCCCCGACCGATCACCAAAATTGAAACAAGTACAGCAAGAAACTAAGCAGCGGACCCAAAAAAATTCTGATACAAACTATAAGAGATCATACTTTGGGATTACTCCATGGTAGAACTCCAAAACAAGCCCCTCTCAATCAGAACTAACAATCACAACGATCAGCCATGTTGATAAATAGATATCCGTGCAACCACAGCACATAAAGCACCTTCACTTAAGAGGAATGAATCTAGATGAATGGGTGGCACCAATACCAGGTCTCCCATGCTTAACTGGTTTGTAAGAAATAGAAAACTCAGCCAGATAGTGACTAATCATTTCGGGCTTAATTTCCACTTGGTTGAATGTCTTGCCATTGTAAACTCCAATAATGCTTCCAATCATTTCAGGTACAATGATCATGTTGCGAAGGTGAGTTCTCACAGGTTCAGGCTTCTCACCTGGTGGGGCTTCTTTTTTCTGTTTCAAAACAGAACACAGAACTGTAAGTGCAGTTCCTCACAACAGATTCATATTTTTATGGTCGCTTCAAAGAGATTTCATTTTATTTCATTAAAAAAACATATATTAAGCTAACAACCATAACCACTCCATGCTTATGTCCACAACCATATAGCACGGTATCAGACGGATAGTTCAAACGAAACTTCATCAATTTAGGGTCAGTAACAAGGAAAAGAAACCAATTTTTACAAACCACCCTTCATTTAGTCAGGAAAAACGAGAACACATCATGAAAAAAATGTACATATTGTTTAATTGTTTATACTTACTAATGACGAAATATCTCCTCCTTACTGATCTACAACTTCATGTATCAACTGAAGAGTAGAACCGTTAAGAAAGGAAGTTGATCTACGTCCATTAGCATTCAAAGCAAGACATTTCAAAACTCGTCCACTTTGCCAAGATGGGCAAGATGTTATCCAGAGTTAGGACTAATGATCATCAAAAAGCTGCATCTCCCTACAGCAATGTAGCAATATATAGAAAGGTGAATTACCATCAACAATAAATGTTTTTTAGATGTTTCTACTAATAACAATGGAAGTATCTCCTTTCTGATCTACAACTTCATGTCTACAAAGAAGAGCAGAACCATTTAGAAAGGAAGTTGATCTATGTCCATTAGCATTCAAAGCAAGACATTTAAAAACTCGTCCGCTTTGCCAAGATGGACATGATTTTACCCTCAACTATGATCAACAATTATCAGTATGCTGCATCTCCCCTCTGTTTTAGCAATATATAGCCTCATCATGGCATCAAAAAACAAGAAGCTCAACGGTAGTTTCCATCATCTGAATCACATATAAAGCAAGGATACGATTTACATATAACTGGTTTGCAAAACTTCATTCAATAACTTGTCACAAAAAACTTTAGAGAAGATAGTGTCAGAAAAAATAAGACTTATATACCCCCACCCACCCCCCACCCCCAAAAAAACCCTCCTTCACAAACATTAACCACTAGAAAGGACTTTGGCCACATGCATAACTATTAAATAGAAGATATCTACACATGAACTATCTCTTATAAATGCTTGTAGAACAGATATAAAAGTTGAACATTTCACTTGCATAAAGACATACTATGCTTACAACAACCGTTATACTTTCCATGTTATTGTCTACCTTCAGACTACAGCAATTTGAACAGCCATTTTAATTTGGCTGCACAGTATGTCGTTAGGTCTGAGCTATAAGAAATGACAAATTTTCATCTTAAACCATTCAAGTGAGAAACCAACCTTTGCTAATCCAAAAATGTTGGCCAATATATACTAAGTAGAAGTATTTTCGTGGGCTACAGGTGACCTAATAATTTCTCCTCAGAGAACAAATCTGTTTCAAAGTAACAATTACGACAATTCCTAAATCATCGAAACAAAGGATAATTACTTTATACACCTACATACACATCAAGAACATCATTTGGAGTACCATTCACAATAGAAACCATTCCATAGCAATCATCAACATCAAAAGCAGCTAATCCACAAAAAACATCCCAAATCACAACACATCAGAATCGACGAAACCCATACCGCCTTCCTGAGCTTCTTGATCAGCGCCATCGGCTTCCGCTTCAATCCCCGTCGAAACCTGCCAAAATAACCTCTCCAAATTCAGAAAACCACAAAAACCTAAGAAAGAATCCATCTTGGTACCTCCTGCGAGCGCGAGCGGGGAAGAGCTTAACGAGCTCGTCGGTGGAGAGGTCGAGCAGAGCGTCGAGATCCACGCCCCGGAAGCTGAACTTCTTGAACGTTCTCCTCTTTGGCTGGCCGGAGGCCACGTCCACTTCGGCATCTGCCATGGTCGGTCCTACGCCGATGCCGGAGGTTGGGAGGGGGGCGGCGGCAGGCGAAACCCTAGAGCGAGTGCAAATGCTGTCATGGCGGAAATTAGGGTTTTGGCTGGTCTGTCTATTTATAGGCAGAGCTGGAAGATCCGGAAATTATAAACGGGCCTGATGTGGAACCGAATTCAAAATAGATGACCCGCCGGACCTTCCGCAGTTTTTGTCGACTCCGGATATTGTCGACTTATATGATCACGGACTGTCTCTTGTCGAGAAATATTTCAGTGTATTTTGCACACCAGGTTTTCCGTGTATTTCACCATTCACCAACTTACATCTTAGTCACCGACGGTTGTGACGGTTTTTATCAGGGCCCACATGCAGTTCTACTAATTAACACATAAATCGGTAAATTGTGATGTACACGAATGGCGTGGTGGGCAAGGTACACTGAAAAGCATCTAGCTCCCTGCACACTCCCTTCATAGTGTGAGAACGTTCGCTTCTTAGTGCTTCTTAGTAGGGGTGCAACTTTTGCGGGCCATCCTGCAAGCCCGACCCTACTCGGCCTTGCGGGTATGGGCCAGAATTTTAAGGCATAGGGTCAGGCCGAGCCGCAAAATTTTAAGCCTGCTAAACTTAGGGTCGGGTAAGGGCCTAGGTAAAGAAACTGCTTAAGCTCACAAGCCCGTAGGCCGAGTAAGCAATGTTTATATCAGTTTGTAGTATGTAGACTGTAGTTCCTCACAATAATTTGCAAACCCTAGCCTCTGCCTGAGGTCTCCTCGCGAGTTGTGGCCTTCTCGCCTCTCGGCTTCTCCACTCTCCAAGTCTCATCAGTCCTCTCGGCTTCTCCACTCTACAGGTCTCCTCAATCCTCTCAGCTTCTCCACCCAATTACAAACCCTAGCTTGAGACAGTGAGACCCCTTGCGAGGTGCGGCCTTCTCGCCTCTCGGCTTCTCCACTCTCCAGGTCTCCTCTCTGCTTTTCCACCCAATTACAAATCTTAGCCTGAGACCCTTTGCGAGTTACGGCCTTCTCGCCTCTCGGCTTCTCCACTCTCCAGGTCTCCTCAGTTCGCTCGGCTTTACCACCTCCAGGCTTAAAGATCTCGGCTTAATGAACTCGACTTTACCACCTCCCAGCAGAAGGCTTAAAGATCTCAGCTTTAGCAGGTGTGGAAGAATTGTTGGTTACCTGTTGATCTAATTTAGTTAATGGAGATGTCTTGATGTCACTTAGCAGTATGTCACTCTGCAGTATCAAGATTTTCAATACATTTGTGTGACTACCCACGTTATTGATTCTGATTGACATTTACAAAAAAAATTTATATGTTTTAATTGAATTTTATCACCTCATACTGGAGTAGCAATATATAATGTTGTTAAAGCTATATTAGTGAAGTGGAAAATTGATTCAAAAGTATGTAGCATTATTTTAGACAATGCATCGACTAATGAAGTTGCTCAAAGAAATCTTGTTAATGACCTTAGGGATAAGGGATCTGTTTTGTTAGATGGTATTCTTATACATATACGTTGTGCTGCCCATGTTTTAAATCTTCTTGTTCATGTAGGATTAAAAGATATTTCAGATATTATTCATCATGTTCGTGAGTCTGTGAAATATGTGACAACTTCTCCTTCCCATAAACAAAAGTTTGATAAGTTAACAAGTGAATTAGGAATTAATGTGGGGAAGGGTGTGATTTTATATGTTACCACCTATTGAAATTCTACTTATGTAATGTTAGATTCAATTTTGCCATATAGTGATGTTTTAAAAAGATTGAGGGAAGAAGATCCGAACTATAAGCATAACCCTGTAGTAGATGAGGAATGGGAGAATGTTAAATAATATGTAGTTTTTTTAGGCGTTTCTATGATGCAACAATATTATTTTGTGGAAGTGGTCATCCCACAACACATTTATTTCTTAAGAAAATATCTGCAATTAAAAAGCAGCTACTTTGATGTGTAAAGTGTACTGATTACTTTCTTAGTTCAATGTCACATAAAATGCTACTCAAATATGAATAGTATTGGAATAATATACCTGCCACATATTGTCACGCCCCGAATTTCAAAACCCCGAATAATGCGCAGAAGCACTAGCTCAATTAAAATTATGAGGTTGAAACCCGGAATGCGACTGAATACTCGATCACACCACGTTCTCATTCCAGAATGCTTAACCAACGTCCGTTTACAAAAATCTTAAATAATAAAACTACATTATTACAATAATCCAATTAACACAATCCATCAAACATAAATGCAATTCAGCACGCAGGTTGATCAATTCTCCGTGAACAAGAAAATTAAAAATGATAAATAAGATTCACATTCTAGCAACTTCCATCATCAAGCTCCAAACACGAACCTTGTCAGTTCTTCTCCACTTTAAATTCTGCTTCAAGAGATGCATGAGTATTTCGAAAGAAATACCCAGTAGGATGCCAAAACCCCATTGATAAAAATATAGAAGCAAAAGACTCCAAAGGATACAAAATATGGAATATCATCAATTAAATCTGGAATAATAGATGCAATAATCAACGCACCAGAATATTAGCAACTCATGCTGAGAAATAAACAACCAGAATCCAAACATCTTATTTGAACGGATATAGATCACAATTAAAATAAACTCCAAACATACAGAGTGTAGGAGTTGTCAATTTCTGCTCTCAGGTCAGTCCACTTCCCCTATAGACATCTATGCCAGAACATCCTAGAGGTTCTACAGAGGAACCCGACAATGCGTCTAGGGATGCTGGCCCCATCGGTGCTTACGGGACAATGGGCGGAGACTGCAGACCTTCCGTAATATCATACAGTCTAAAGCGCATGCGTTGCCGTCATCGGCTGCACTACAGAGGTTCATAATATAATCTGAGACCACAGAGGATCTGGCAATGGCTCGTGAGCATACTATGATTTCCACTCGAAGAGTTTTCATCAATCACTCTTGTGGAATAAGCAGTTTACAGAGAGCTGAATATAATCTGACAGCAATAGAGGCTGTATTAAAATCTATAGAAAATTCTCAATATTCAAGAATGGACTCCCATAGAACACCATTGAGATTTCAATATCCCAAGGAGTTAACAATTCAATATAAAGAATCAATACTCTTCATCAGAATCTGACTCATTAAGGAGTAACTAAAACAACCCATCTTCCACGCTTGACCCAACTATAAGGGTATGATAGTAACTTTACTGATCTGATAATTTTTGCTATGCACAAGGCCTTAGATAAGAATTTCCTGTTCTAACACTAAACTCAGATGACTCGAATGGTCATGATAATTAGGGTTTGAGAGTACAACCCTAATCAGATTTCTTAAGACACTTCAATCAGTAAGGTAACTTGACGCATAAACTCGACTCAATTTGGCTTGACTCTACTCCACTACGCAATTCCAGAAGATTACACTCTCTGCCCAATTACCACCCCTGTCCAGTCTTATTTTTATTTAGGTAGTAACTTATCCATAACTTTATAATCATATGATATACCTCAGTTCACTGCCCGGTTTTCTGCATAATAGCACAATTTCGAGTCTTACTATAATTTTTACAGTTCGAATGTAGCCATGAAAATTTTACTGTATATTCTCCCAAGAGTCTACAATCTAACCCAACCAAAAACACATTTATCCGAGTTTCCTAGAATTAGTTACAAATTTTATACTATAGTCTGTCTGTGAAGGAAAATACTGGCTGAGGCTAATCAACATCGATTAACTTCCATAATATGATACTTACATATTAATACTCACTTATCCATGATATAATAACTATTACCCAGTCTTCTAATGATATTAATATGATCATATCAGTAGGTAAAGTTTCTATTTTTAATACATATAACCATCCGACTGTTGATATTACGTGTAATTATGATTAATTCCCATAAACCCCAATTAAGACCACTAATATGGGACACAAATAAGAAATAGGGTACTGTCGACTTCAAAAAGACATAGCCTTTCCACCAATCAGAGACGTGAATAACCAATCAACCACTAACTCCATGGTTCTACACATATTACATCAATTGACCACTATTGACTCAATATGATCCAATAATATTAAAGAAATGAGATAATAGTAAATGGACAGACAAATATCAGCAATTCAGGGATCATAAACAAGTATAAGGACGCTGGAATTTAGAGGAAGAATCTCATCTAGGCCATTGCACATCGAGTTGAATGCGATAGAATAACATGGCACACACATGTGTGATCATCATATAAAAATCACATCTTTAACTATAATAATATTGCTTTCATGCAACTCATCGATCAGAATCTTCATAAGACAATATCAAGGATGTAATCATGACCAAATAGTAAAATTACAGCAAGTAAAACACATCTTACCTCTTCGACGAAAACTGCGATTAATTGCACGTTAAACGGTTCCACGCATATTACCCTTTTCCTTCGAGTATCTCCACAAATGAGTGCACGAATCGAAGGAAGACCCCCCTTGGACGAACTGTAGGGATGCTGACCACCTTGCTCTAGGGCTGGCATGACTCCAAAGGTTTACAAAAAGGGTGGCCAGTCACTACATTGGAGTACTTAAATAGTAAAACCTAATTTCTTAGGTTAAATCTCCACCTTAGGTTGAATCTCCATCCAACGGCCAAGATTCACTCCTCATCAGCCCACGATCCATGTCAAGGACGTGGTCTCCCATAATCTCTCATCTTCAGTTAGGGTTTCCCCCAATTTGGGTGATTCAAAACCCTAATTCTCCACTTAGGGCAACTTCCTCAATTAGGCTAATTTCCCACCTTAGATCAGATCTCATCTAATGGCTGATATTCATCCCTCTAAATGGCATGAATATGCTCCAACAAGCTTGCCCTTGCCACTCCAATCAGTTTCCTAGAATCTAGGTCAGTTACAAGCTCTAAATTGGTAGAGAATTTGTTAATGGGATCGGTTACCAACTATGAGTGTAACCTCCCTAATTTTACTCCAAGCACGATCTCACTCAAGCCACATGGCACAACCTCATCCCATGGCCACTAATCACGTCCACAATCTTTCCTTTTAGCTTCCTAAATTCCCAAATTAAAAAGGATATCAAATCTATTTATATTAAAACCGGATTTTTAACTAGGAAGTTATTTCATTTAAAGTCGGATTTGGAAAGAATTCGAAATTCCCTCTTCTCTTTAATTCTCTCTCTCCTAACCAAATCTTAACATGCCAACCACGTGCATAATGCCCATGGCGCTGTGTCCACATGGCTCTGGCCCTCAGGTGTTCCTGCGTTTGGTGCGTGGCACACAGATGGATGGCTCCGATGTCCCGCGAATGAAGTGTGCCGTATGGCACTGCACAACTCTTGTACCACATCACTAATTCAATTTAATAACTCAAAATACTTAAATGAGTCTCTACACACTGGTCTCATACCCTGGCGCCTGGCCCCACTCCTGGCGTCAGGTGCACTCAGCCCCTGGCGCCAGGCTAGCCTCAGCGCCAGGTTGAGCCCAGCGCCAGGGCTAGTCCTCGTGCCCTGGTATACTGCCTAATCTGGTTTATCAATTCCACTCTTCTAAAAGCATCACAAAACCAAATCGACATACCAGATTAAAAGATTTCAAAATAGGCAGCAAAACTTTCCTATTTTAGAACAGTTTCCTAAAATAGCAGTTTTGGTAAACTTACAGAATTTTTGGGTGTCACGCATATGTATAACATAGTTTTGGCTTTGGATCCTAGATACAAAAGAAAGTTAGAGATGGGAGTCATTTATTGTGATAGGAGTTTGGCTTTGATGCAATTGTTATTTGATCAATACAAAAGTGAAGCATGCCCAGCTATGGAGAGGGCATCGAGTGATGTAACAAAACTTTCAAATGATGAAAAAGAAATTCAGAACTGGTTGGAAGAACAAGGATGTGCTGAAAACAATGATGGTGGAAAATCTGAGTTGGATTTATATTTTGAAGAGAAGTTAGAAAGTAGGGAGGTTGATTGATATATTTTTTGTTGGTGGAAGGGGAACTTAGCCAAGTATCTAATATTGGCATCAATGGCTCAAGATATTCTTGTTGTTTCGGTTACAATAATTGCTTCAAAGTCAGCTTTTAGCACTGGTGGATGTGTTCTTAATCAGTACATGAGTTCTCTCTTACCTGATACAATTGAATGCTTAATTTGGATGCAGGATTGGCTGCGTGGTAATACACTATGATGGACTATTGCTGATTTGGACGATGAACTCAACAACAATGCATGTGAGACTAAGGAAGCAAATGAATGAGGTATGTCCTTAAAATGATTCCTCAAATTCTTTCTCTAAAAGATTTTTGTTTTTCGAATATTTTTATTCTTTTCAAAAGTAAATGTTTCACTGTTTGCAAATTGTTTATGTAAAAGATTTTTGTTTTCTAAATATTTGTATTGTTGTCAAAAGTAAATGATTTTCCAAATTTATTTTGTAAAAGATTTTTGTTTTTCAAATAATTTTATTGCTTTCAAAAGGAAATGTTTAACTGTTTTCAAAAAAGTTTTAACTCCGCCATGGCTGGTCCCAAGCCCGGATGAAAAAGGAGGAGGGAAAACTTGCATACTTTAAAGTAAATGCAACTCCCAGCCATTTAGTATTATTCTTTGCTTCAGTTGGGAACAATTGTCTCTTTCTTTTTCTTTTTCCTTTTTCGTATTTAGCAATTATGGATAGTACTTTTTCATACAGTACTTTTTATCATACAATACTTTTTATGTGTATTGCAATTCTAGATAGTTGCGTATAACTAATCCGACATTTATGTTTATTTGAAGAGAGATTGCTCTTACTGGAAGTTAAATGACAAAAAAAGGACTAGTTAATCTATTTGTGAATGTTTTATATGTTTTTTTATTGTTTTTTTTTGTGTGTTTTTTACAACCCTCACAGGTGTTGCATTTTCTTATCTATAGCATGATACGCAGTACTACTATCAAATAGGTAAAGATGCATATGCTCGAGAATTTTGGTTCCAAACCCCTCTAAAAATTGGCCCAGATGCTCCCTATTTTGGTATCATTGGTAAGTTCAGCCTACATTATAGAACTTAAAGGGGAGCCAAACAGCCCCATAGAAACACATTGCCCAAGGCGTTTTTAAGATGGAAAGAATGTGGCAGAGTGTTTTTCACAATGACATCCGTGATCATAAATTTTTTTTAATGTAACATCATAAGTCATAATTTTCTCTTAAGTAGAACAGCATGATATTACATATATCCTTGAACATTTATTTTGCTTGTCATGCAGGTTAGGTTTCGGTTGTCTGCTAAAAAACAGAGACTTGATGGAGGTGATTGTCAGCCTAGGAAAATTGCAACTTAGGGGCCGTTTGGTGCATGATTAAAAGCCAAACATCCACTGGTGTTTCGGTGTAGCAAAACATCCACAGGTGTTTCAGCTGGATAGAAAAAAACATGGATGCTACAATGTAGCAAAACATCCACTGTGGATATTTACTTTTTTTAATCACGCCCAAAACGGCCCCTTAAAGCAAGGTGCAGGTTTGGATTGAATGAAGCTGATGTTCCGGAGAATGTTGCTTATGCCAGAGCTTATAACACTGATCACCGGTCAAGGCTTTTGTTAGAAGCAATATCCATTTTCTCTTTTATATCTTTTCAAAAGACTTTCCCCCACTGCAATATTGTGATTTGTTTTTTCAAATTGAACGAAATTTAGTTCATTTGAGAAAACCAAATTGGACTCTCAAAGTGGTGCGAGTGAATATTTTTCTAATTTATTTATTCCATTGGGATGTATACCATCTTATTCACAACGTTAGCTTGCTTAGCAAGGAGAGAAATACCCTTATGTTAAGGTTTATAATCTATTGAGTTTAATTTTGTTTTAGGTTTGCTCTAATGATTGTGGACAGTGCAACTGCTCTATACATTTTTTCTAACCCTACTGATGGAAGTGGATGTTGCTGATAAGATTTGGGGCACTCAAAAGTATCACTCATTTCTTAAGGGACAATGATAACCCTACATCAGTTTTCTTACATCACTGACATACACTGATTTAGGAAAACTTATGTATAAATATCATTTTCCTTTCTTTCTTAAGGGGTGTGTGCACTGCCACTCCATGTTGTAGTCGGTGGATGTCCGTTTAACACAGACAGTGGATGGCCATCTACACTGGGGTGGGCTGGCTAAAATAGGATGTGGGAATCATCCAAAAAAAAGTGTGGCACCCACTTTTAGGCAATGATAGGACTTCATGCAACTCTAGCTTGCAATTTTTTGCCAAGTTCTCCTGGCATCAAGAAGTTTTTTTTATGCACCACTTTTTTTCTTAGTTTCTTTTCCAAATTAAGTTTGCATTGTCTCCCTTTCCCATTATGACATTCTTGTTGGTTAAGTAACCAAGTATGGGGTACGACAATAATACCGATAGGGTCATTTTACGAAAAATTTAGAAAGCTATGAAATCCCACACTGTTAGAAAGCCCAACCCCTGGACACATCTTTTTAGATATTCTCAGGCAAAACAGTGGCGGTGGCTGGCCACTGCCGCATTAGCTTTACTTTGGCGGTGACCAGCTACTACCACAACATTTCCAGATTATACATTTTCTCAGCCATAATTGTGGCTGTGGCAGTGGTGTAGCCAGCATTTACGAGTGCATTTCCTGATTCTACATTGTCTTGGTTGCAACTGTGCTGATAGCTGGCTACTGCCACATTAACCTAACTGTGGTGGCCGCCAAGCCAGAACCATGGTGGTGATAGGTCTGGTGTGGTTTCCGGCATGGTCCATGGTGGCGCCGGCTCGGTCGAAGGTGAATTCCGATGAGAGAGGATGCTTCACGTAAGAGCAAAAAGTGGTGGGTGATAGGTCTAGGAGCTAGGATCAGGAAATATCTAGCAAACCGGTTGTGACATGGTGGTGATAGGTCTAGGAGCTAGATGGAGCACAAAATTTTCATTTAAAGTAGTTGGCATCAAGGGCATTGATAAGCCTACAGCAGATTCCTACACATTTTCCATACACAGCTGATATGTATGGAAATGAGTAGGTGAACACATCAGCTGTGTACAAATATCGTTTCCCATTTGGATAAGGAAGTATGAAGAATCTGAATTACAAGCCTATGAAGTAATTCAACGAATGTGGGCGGAATGTGAAATATGTTTGGATATAGAATTTCAGATTTCACAGTTTGTCAGAAATATGTTTGGGTATGGAATGTGAAGAATAGACGGAATCATGAAAATCTTACCTGAAGTGCCAATTATACCCGCATATAAATGAAGGAGATGACGATGGGAGAAGAGGGACTCAAAACCAATGCCAAATTTGTCCTCTTCCTCTTACATTCATTCACAAGCCAGATCAGAAAATCGAGAGGAGATTCATCAATTCTTGTGAAGTTAACGCGCAACTGGACGTTTACATGATTTTTTCATTCTTATTCTACTCAATATACAAACGTGTTATTCTGGAATCACGGCCAAAATTAACAAGGAATCAGACCAATCCCTTAGGGGTGGCAACCCAGCCATCCCTATAAAAATGCCTCAAACCGGACATATAATTCGTGGTTCACGAGGCATGTGTTTCATGCACAAGGTTCGTGCTTAGGCACCCCCCAAGGCTTTAAGACGTAGATTTAAATCCTTTATAATTTTTCTATTTATAATTTTTCTTTGTAAAATACACATGATTTTTGGTCGAAACACAATTTTCTACCATTAGTCATCAAAATATTTAAACTACTCATATGCACATGAAAAGTGGCACACCCGCGCAATGAAATAACCTAGATGCCCTTCCATCCTAATCAGGGAAACGACCAGTTAATTATTGACAAGTGTATAACTACGAGTTACCACATATAACTCGTAAATATATGTGATAACTCAGAGTTATAAATAACTGATAGTTTTCACTTATGAGGGGCTTTGGCTCACAAAGGTATGAACACTTTAGGTATTTTGATGAACAATAGGAGCAAATACAGTTTTCGGCAAAGTTCATCTTAGTCAAATCCTCTTTCTTTAATTATGTTCTCTTCACTAGAATTTTATCGAGTTCAAACTGTAATGATTATTACAAAAGCCTTCGGCGTCATCATCTCACAATTTCTCTCAGATGAAATCCATGGAAAATCGTCTCGCCGATATATCGCTATCGGGCCCAAACCGAGACATCGATACCAATTAGTATCTGTTTTTTAAAAAATTTTAAATATCGTCGATATATCGGTATTTTTTGAATAAAAAAATATTTTTTAAAAAAAAAAACTTTCATGTTTGTTTTCTATCCTAATATGCATTTTTATGCATATTTTGAAATTTATTCTTTGTTTAAATTAGTATAACTCATTTTAGAAGTTAGATTGTGAAAATATACGGTAAAAACTAGTTTTTGACGACTGATATTTTTTACACAATATCTCCGATATTTCGTCTCTTTGGCCGACCGATAGTTTACCGATATCCGATACGACATTCCATGATGAAACCTCAAACGAGTATGTTGCCACCACGCACTTTAGCCATCCCATCCTATGATATAGTAGGTGGATGCCCATCTTTCGTGTATTTTTAGATGGTAAATATCTACCATCTATGTATAGATGGGATAGCTATACCATGGGGTAGTGAACTCATCCTTATGCCTGTTAAGCAAAAAATCCATCACATTCATAAAACACACATTGGATCACAGTCCTTACCACCCTCCAATTAAGCCCCCAATTCTCCCTAAACACACAACCCCAACTCCCAATTCCACATTCATTGCATCCTCAATCTCTCACTAAAATCCACCCCTCCAACTCAAGTTACACCTGACAAAATCCAACTAAGCCGTTTGGGGCGTGATTAAAAGATGACTGGATATGGAAAAAATATGGATGCTATAGTAGATATCCAAAATTACATGGGGATGTTTTGCTTTTAATCACGCCCCAAACGGCCAAACACCCCTCTCCCTTCCCCATCCATCCACACATAAGCCCTCCCCCATCCCCAACCGTCGATACCTTCCCCATCCAATGCCCAAACCTTCCGCAATTCGCATGACCACCCTCTCCACCAATCACCCCTCACCATTCTCTCCCACCCGCCACACCTCCCCCTCCCCTATACCCTGCCCCACAACTCACCAATTCGATTCCACCTTTGATTTCCTCCCATGGCCTCCACTAAGGGTGTACAAGCGAGCTTTTTCGGCTCAGCTCGACTTTAGGCTCGGCTCGGCTCGGCTTAGGTTCGTTCCAATACGGACCGAGCCCGAGCCCAACGATACTCGGCTCGTTTAAACTCAGCTCGAATAAGCTCGCGAGCCAGCTCGTGAGCCGGCTTGAGCTCGACTCATTCTATTATATATATATATATATATCAATATATATGCAAATATAAAATAAATATATTAATATGTATAAATATCTATTTGTAAGAGATGTCAATAGATTAAGTATTATCTTTATCATTTTGAAATACAACAAATATATTGATATTTTATATATACAAGTGCATTGTATTTTATTTGGTTTTCTAATTTTGACAAAGAGGGAATATCAGAGTTTTAGTTTTTAATAAATTAATAAGAGTTTTATTTTTGAACAAATTTAACTAATTATTTTTATTATGTTTCACATGTAAATAACTAAAGCTTTTTAATTGCACGGGTATGTTTCGATACCAAGCACTCGAACACTCACGAGCCTGGGCCAAGCTTTTAACACTCGGCTATCTTTATGAAGGTGGCCAAATTTTCTATAAAAGTAGTACTTTATGCCCATTTTCTTCTGATAATTGTTATCTTTATGGGTATCATTATGTCTTTTAGGAGCCTTCCCTTTATAGCTTTTAAACTTTCTTTGCTTGCCTTTAACCTCTTGAGAAACCATGTGGACTAAGTTTTGTTCCAGGGCATTAAGCCTTGACTCCTTTTGCACAAGCATATTGATCAATTCATTTACATTCTATTTATCTTTCATGGTATTATAGTTAATTTGAAATGGCCCATACTGAGGTGGTAAGGAATTTAAAATGAACTGGACAAGAAAGAACTCATCCACTGACATCCCTAATGACTTAAGTTGTGCTACCAAATTTGTCATCTCACGAATGTGTTCATGCATACCACAAGAACCATCATACTTCATCGTGGTTAGCTTAGCCATAAGAGTGCCTGCAAGGGACTTATCTGCAGAATTAAAATGTTCTTCAACTTTATTAAGAAATTATTTGGCATTTTTAGTTGGAGGGAGTGTAGTCTTAATGTTGTTTGCAATTGTCATGCGTATATTTGATCTACATTTGAGAATAATCTAATGTTATGCAACAATTATGGTGTTTCCTATCACCTATAAGGATAATTAGCCAAGTGCACACATTAAGTGGGTTCGCTACCTTTGGGTATGTGTCACCTAACACTGTACACGGTCTAATAATCCTGTTCAATTCAATGATCATTAGAATATTGATGCACTTTTTGGCCAGCCATAATATCTAGGAATCAATGAATTCCAATTTGTAAAAATTATTCTCATTACTAACATAGGGAATGTGTTAGGACACAATAATTGACTCATTTCTGTTCACATTCCAATTAGGCCACTTTGGTTACTAACAAATTGTAGCTTAATATAGAAATAAAGTCATGAAAATAACATTTGCTTGCACATGTATATCATACAAGAACATTTATTCATCACTAAACAACATGTTAGATACATCTCATACAATATCATTCATTCATCATCATCAACATAAGTCATAATTTAATTCATAAAATAATACTTAAATATGCACAACGGAAGCATTATAATGACCCAACGTAAACCCCTTAAGTTCCATTTCAATTTCTATTTTTTTATTGGAACAGTGAACCAGAATATTAATATAACCAGAACCAAATCATAAAACTGGACCGAACTTGATTAAACATTAAGGCCAACCCGGTTGGGTTTAGATATCATTTTTTTAATCTAGACCGGATAATTTGGTTCGGTTCACTTTATAATGATGGTCCAATTTAAAGGGTTATCCTCTTCAATGAGGATGCCCTAATTGCTTAACAGCAGTAGTAGGTGGCATGGTGTGGGCGTCGCTTTCCTCCTTTGATGGCCAAAGGGGCGCTTTTATTTCTACCTCCTTCTCGGCCTCCTCTCAACCTTCGTCCTCATCCTACGGTATCACAAACAGCGGCTCCAAATCCTTAGTGGACTTGCCGTCGAACGACCGGCACCAGATGGCCGACGGTGACAACGAAAACTGCATAGTAGGAGACAACGATAATGGTGGTGACGATCGGCTTACGACGGCATCATAAACGGCGCCATCCTCATGTCCGGCAGATGCCCGTCGTCAGGTGGGTAGTATTTCCTTGGGGAAATTATATAAAAAATCATCAAAAAAAAATTTCCAAAATGACACATTGTAGCAAATATTTCCCGAAATGGTGCTCTGATAAGCCACGCAGGCGCCTGCATGGTGTGGGTGCTTGCGTGGCTTTTTTTTTAAAACTAAACCAAAAGGCGTCGGTTGAACCGATGCCTCAAGAGCCTTCCGGTGCCTTCATCATTTTTGTCCCATTTTAAACAGGCCGCTACTTCAACGATGCATATCTCTCTCATTTCTAATCTGTTTTCACCCTTTTTTATTCTTCCTTTTTTTAGTGCTCTTTCTAATCATTATGATATCACAAAGATAATGATCCCTCACGTACCATTTATCGTAGTTTTTATAGTATTTTTTTTATAAATAGCATGTAATGGATCAACATTTTTGTGATATATGATGACTAGAAAGAGCACTAAAAATAAGGAAGAATGAAAAAAAATTGGTGAAAACGGATTAGAAATGAGAGAGATGTTCATCGTTGAAATTTGTCTAACTAAAATAAATCTGTCCCATTTTAAAAGGGCGATAACTTCAATGATGCATATCTCTCTTAATTCTAATCCATTTTCGCCAATTTTTTTTCAATCTTCCTTATTTTTAGTGCTCTTTCTAGTCGTCATGATATCTCAAAGATGTTGATCCATCGCATCCTATTTATAGAAAAAATATTATAAAAACTACGATAAATGGTATGTGATGGCTCAACATATTTGTGATATCATAATGATTAGAAAGAACACTAAAAATAAGGAAGAATGAAAAAAAGGGTGAAAACGGATTAAAAATGAGAGAGATATGCATCATTGAAGTAGTGGCCCGTTTAAAATGGGACGAAAATGATGAGGGCATCGAAAGGCGTTTCTCTTTTAACCCGAGAGGCATCGGTTCGGTTTAGTTAAAAAAAAGCGCCTGCGTGGCTTGTCAGAGCACCATTTCGGAAAATATTTGCAACAATGTGTCATTTTGGAAAAAAAAATTGATGATTTTTTATATAATTTCCCCTATTTCCTTCCTTCACAGTCATGGCCGCTTCTTTCTTCTCCTTTATGGCGATGCCGCCGACGGCCAAAAAGGCATTTTTTTATTCATCCTGATCCGGCACAACCATGGTGGTGGCGGCGATCGGCGTGCGCCGACATCATAAGCGTCGTTCATGGCATGCCGCCGCCATGGGGCACCACTATGGCAGTCGAAAGGGTCACCCTTTCTTTTACAACGTCAACCAGTATCAGAAGATCTGATCGGCTCCGTTACCAAGCTTTCAACACTCACGAGTCGAGCTCGGCCCAAGCTCCAGAATCCTTAACGAGCTAAGCTCGAGCCGAGCTCCAAAATCCTTAACAAGCCGAGCTCGAGGTGGGAGGGATCGAGCCGTAAACGAGCCGAGCCAAGCTTGAGCTTGAATTTGAAATTTCGAGCTCGAGCTGAGGCATGCCCAAGCTCGGCTTGTTTACACTGCTAGCCTCCACCCACCCGCCATACCTTCAGGTAGCTCTTCAGGCCAATTTTCTGGGCTAATTATGCTGGAATTGTCTATTGTGTGAATTTGATGCTGAATTTTGGTTTGATTTGGAAAATTTTGCAAATGACCATAGAGGCGATTATAGCGCTAAAGGAGCAGATGGGGTCGAGCCAGTACGCGATCACCAATTTCATGGAGACAAGTAGAAGGTGACCGATTTGTTTTCATGGAGGACAAGCAAAATGGGACAGATTTGTTTTAGTGGGACAAATTTCAACGATGAATATCTCTCTTATTTTTAATCCGTTTTCGCCAAATTTTTTTCAATCTTCCTTATTTTTAGTGCTCTTTCTAGTCAGCATGATATCTCAAAGATATTGATCCATCACATGCTATTTATAGAAAAAATACTATAAAAACTACGATAAATGGTATGTGATAGCTCAACATCTTTGTGATATCATAATGATTAGAAAGAGCACTAAAAATAAGAAAGAATGAAAAAAATGGGTGAAAACGGATTAAAAATGAGAGAGATATGCATAATTGAAGTAGTGGCTCGTTTAAAATGGGACAAAAATGATGAGGGCACTGAAAGGCGTTTCTCTTTTAACCCGAGAGGCGTCGGTTCGGTTTAGTTTAAAAAAAGCCACGCAAGCGCCCACGCCACACGAGCGCCTACGTGGTTTGTCATAGCACCATTTTGGAAAATATTCGCAACAGTGTGTCATTTTGGAAAAAAAAAATTGATGATTTTTTATATAATTTCCCCTATTTCCTTCCTTCAAGCTCGGCTCGAGCTTGAATTTGAAATTTTGAGCTCGAGCTGAGACATGCCCAAGCTCGGCTCGTTTACACCGCTAGCCTCCACCCACCCGCCATACCTTCAGGCCAATTTTCTTGGCTAATTATGGTGGAATTGTCTATTTGTGTGAATTTGATGCTGAATTTTGGTTTGATTTGGAAAATTTTGCAAATGACCACAGAGGCGATTATAGCGCTAAAGGAGCATATGGGGTCGAGCCAGTACGCGATCGCCAATTTCATGGAGGACAAGCAGAAGGTCACCCTCTCTCCCCCCCCCCCCCCCCCCAATTGTGGCCAAGAAGCTGTTGACCACTGCTGCAAAGAAGCCCTAGACTGTCGCGAAGCCTAAACAAGTTGTGAAGCCGAAGACTGCTACGAAATTGAAGCTAACGCCAAAGAAGGTGGTGGCAAAGGGAGGAAGGCGACAGTGGTGGTGAAGAAGCCGATTCTAAAGAAGGCAGTGGGGGCGAAGTGGGAGAGGATGACGACGAAGGGGAAGTAGGCGGGACTGGGGTGGATTCTATGATGTGTAAATTTGACTGACTGGAAGGGCATATGTTTGTATTGATTGATTGTTCTAAATTACTCCCTCTATTCCAAAATACTGCATATATTTGAGAAAATTGGCATTTTTATTAGACCACGGAGCTCACAAGCAAGCAACGTGACTTCTTTTCTACATGTTCCTTCCTCTTTCCCCTTAGCTTCCTTCCCTTTTCTCTCTATGTAGGTTGACTGCTTGGTTGTGAGCAGGAGGGATAGATTTATTACGCACAGAGCTTTTTGTGATGCGTTGGTGGAGGAGTGCTCTAAGGTGGTGGGGAGCTCCGTAGCTGCTTCTGATCAAGAAGTTAGTAAGGGTATGAAAGTTGTAAAGCAATACCCACAGTATAAAGAAAGACTACAACAGACGGGTTTTGCTTGCATCTTCGAATGCGTAGAGGTAATGGTGGCTAGAAATCTACTTGATGTTCTACTGGAGTATTGGGATGACTCCAAGAAATTGCTTAACATTAAGGGGAGAAGGTTACCCCTCACTGAGCAAGAAGTTTCCCTCATCGCTGGCTTGCAGGCATCTGGTGAGAAAGAGAAGTTTTTAGCTCCTAATGGTAAAATCCTCTATGCGAAAGGTGAATTCTATAACAAGTTCTTCTCCCTGAGGAAACCCGAAAAATAATATATTGAAGAGATCCTAGATTAAATATTGAGTGGTGAGAAATCTATTCTAGAGGATGATATAATACGATGGATCATCATCCACATGTTTTTGTTATTTGTTGTTCATTCAAAGCAAGAGATCGGTGCAACCAAAGCTTTATGATTATATCGAAGACCTTTCAAAAGTGTCAATGTACAATTGGGCTCTAGCCATTCAAAAAATGCTCACAACTAAGATATCCCACGCATTCAGAAGTATACAAGCTAGATCTAAAAGGAGATGCGGGTGGTGGCAGCACTCTACATGGAGCAGCTTACATATTATAGGTAATGCATACAAGCATATGGATAGATTTAATCGAAATCCAATTCTATATCCACTTGAATCAACATGTCGCAAGGTTACAACAGTGCTATCGTGTGATCGAGGACATGATAGCAGTGGTATCGTGTCATCAAGGACACGATAACCTCATTATAATGTCATCGATGACACAATAGATTTAAGTCGTGTCTTCGAGAACATGATGTTAGTGTTAATCATGTTCTTAGGAACACATTATGCTTGAAGTGTTCTTTTCTTATACGGTAGTTGCGTAATGTTATTTAATTGATTACACAAATATGATTTTTCGAGCACACTATCATCTTTCACTCCATAATGGATCCTTATAATCTGAGAGTTAGAAGGTAGTCTGGATCAGGGTGTCTTGAGGTGGAAGCTAAGGAGGGAATCCAAGTACACCAATGATTTCACAAATATTACGTTGACTTATTTCAAATGTTGCATGTACAAACAGAAGTTGTGGATGTCATCTGTCGAGTTCCCTAAGGAAGCGTAAAAGCAGCCTCTTAGTGTGCCCTCACCGAGGAAGATGATGGAGAAGTATGCTCATCCAACAACTGCCTTACAAAGGATTCTTCAGGGTATCAATACCTTAATTGAGGTTGCACTAGAAAAGTCAGATAGGATAGATGAGCATGGCAAGTCAGGTAGGACCTGTAATTGAGGTTCTTCAAAGAATGAAGGAGTCTGTTAACACAATAACCTTGTTAGTGAACAACTTGGATGTAGACAAAGTAGAGGTATTAAGAGAATATACATTGAAGGCTCAGAAGTTTTTGAAGGCCAGTTGAAGGCGAGCACCTAAAGAACAAGGTGAGAAGAGGGCAAAGAAACCCCCAACAAAGAAGTAGGCTAAGGTGTCCCCCCACAGAGAAGCAGGCAGAGTAGACTCCAACGGAGATGGCACCAGAGATGATTGCAATGGAAGAGGAAGAACTATCACCAATTCTATCTTCACCTGTTTCAACTCGTTGCAAGGTTACAACACGCAAATCAATCAAATGAGGTAATTTCATATTTTTCAACACAGGTATGTATAGTCGAGTTATCGAAGACACGATATTTGTGTCTTCGTGCCTCAAATACATGATAACACTATCAAAACACATGATAGCCTCATTATGGTGTCATCAAGGGCACGATAGGAGTGGTACCATGCATTCGAAGACGCGATATGTTTAAGTTGTGTCATCCATGACACGATATTTTGATAAGTCCATTTTTAAGTCTTCTTTACCGTGTTGTAGAAATGAAGCTTATTCGCGGCCAGGTAAAGAACATATAGAACTTTATCTTGCAATTAAGTGAGAAAGTTGAAAAGCAACCGGGATAAATATCTTTATTCCTGGACGCTCCTAGTGTGCAAAAAGGAAAAAAAAGACGTTTAGTGAAGGTAAACGAGATTAGAAAGGCACTTCCACCAGAAAACTAGGCGGAGGAGAAGTTTCCTGAGGAGGAGGAGATGTATCATAATAGGGAGGAGATATCTCCTAAGAAGGATCAAACGGAGATTGATTGTTCATTCTTTGTGACCAATCTAGGAGTGCTTGCCAGCCTAGGTTATATATGAGGAAGAAAGTGGGAGCAGAAGAGAAGAAGGTGGACTCTGAAGAAAATATATCTGATTATGAACAATCTTCTGACATGATAGTAGAAGTGTTGTCTAATTTGAAACTGAAGGGAGAAAAGAAGGGAAAGGGAAAGGCGGTGGAAATACAAGACATTGATGCATACGAAGAGCGTCCTCTTGAAGACCTACCCAATGAATATTTGATACTTAGTTCTGCTTCGAAATTGTCGTTTTAGAAGCAAAAGATCAATAGACGATTATGAACTGGTTGATTAACCCAAGGGCTCCATATTCACTAGATACATTAACATATATATAGACTACTTGAGTCTGCTGCAAATGACCAAAATAAACTCCACTGTACATATATATGATTGTCATTTTCTATAATTGTAAAGTCGTATATTTGAAGACAATTTCATTGTGAGTTGTGTATTCCAAACCTTTAGGATACGACTATCTATAATTTTGTGAGCTCGCTACCACAATATCTGCAGTAACCCCTTATCGTGTTCAAATTCATGCAGGTGATTAATGAGTTCTTGAAATGGTTAAAATAAAGGAATGAGAACAATGTAGATGTATATCCATTCTCTTTTTTTGGAAGCCTCGTCATTCAAAAATATATCGAATACATAAGCTTGCTAAAGTGACTTTTTTTAACATTGGTATTATAAGCAATGTCATATACTAACCATAACAAATTGTACTATTTTGTAAGAGTTTATCCCTGACAAAGAACTTGCTTAAAGGAATCACAAAACACATACATTATAGTTTTTTAATCTATACTTCCAACTATTTCTGCTTGTTGATTCTACACTTCCCCATTCAATGTTGGCGTTTCTACAATCCTCTAAGAGGGAATCCGGCGTTGTACCCCCACCACAAGGAGGTTGCGGCATTTGCAGTGGAATTCTTGAATGACCTGCTCTAAAGACATTTCAAAATCAAGTGAGCTAAGCAATGAAAGTTGTCATAGATCAAGGATGCACCCTTCTAAAATAATTCCTCCAACTATGGAATCTGCATAATGATGTATGCTGCTAAATTTGCATAAGGGATAAAACAACCAATGTTTGATTAGACAGACATAACAATGCCATTTCGGCCTATAATAACTGCAGTTCTCCTCTGGGGTAAAATTGAGAAGCAATTTGATGATGACTCTCATTGAATAGGTGAAACGACTCACTGTCTATTACTTGTAATTCAAAATACACATTACAAATTGCAAAATGCACATTTAAATTTCTTCTATTCTAGTCATATACACGTTTTTTATATACACATCACATTTGTAAGAACACGAGCCAATACATTTTTTTATTAGTCATGTGCTTGAACACACTGGATACAAGTGTATCGAGTCTGTATTTGATTGATCGTATCTTGGAGGACACGACTCAATGTCTATTACTTGTAATTAAAAATACACAATAGAAATTGTATACACGTTTTTGGTATACATAATATAGTTGTAAGGAATATCAATCACCACAGTTTTTATTAATCATGTGCTTGAACACACGAGATACAAGTGTATCATGTTTATATTTGAGGCATTGTATCTTGGAGGACACGACTTTTCTCGTATCGTGTCTTGGATGACACGATAGTAATGCCCAAATACACAATAACAATGGTATCGTGTCATCGCGGACACAATAGAGTGGTATCGTTAATCTAGGACACGATAACAGTGCTATCATGTATTTAAATACATGATTTAAGGGCAGCATTCAATCTCGTCATATCTCTCTCATTTCTGATTTATTTACCCATTCCTCGATGACACAACTCCCTGTTAGTCATTTATAATTCATAATACACAATACAAATTGAAAAATTCACATTTAAATTCCTCATATTCTATTCATATACACATTTTTCATATACATAATATATTTATAAGAAATACATGTCAACAACTTTTTATTAGTCGCGTGCTTAAACACGCGAGATACAAGTATATTGTATCTGGATTTGAGGGATCGTGTCTTAGAGGACACGACTTTTCTCGTATTGTGTCCTCAATGACATGATAGCACAGCCTAAACACACGATAGTAGTGGTATCGTGTCATCGAGGAAAAGATAGCAATGACATCGTGTCATCGATGAAACAATAGCAGTGCTATCATGTATTTAAATACACAATTTAAGAGCAACATTCAATCTCGTCATATCTCCCTCATTTCCCATTCGTTTTCTCCCTCATTTCCTCGATGACACAATAATAGTGGTATTGTGTCATCGAGGACATGATAGCAGTGCAATCATGTATTTAAATACACGATTTTAGGACAACATTCAATCTTATCATATCTCCCTAATTTCCGATTCGTTTTCGCCCATTATTTTTGCATTCTTGTATATTTTTCCTCCTTTTTCTCCCTATGAGGATATCTCAAATTCCTTTAGACACCTTTTTGTGGGATGATGAATTTGCAAAGAGTAGTTCGCCACTTGACCCAAAGTACTTCTCGATGTAAAATTTCAACTTTCTTCATTCCCAGAACGTGTGAATAAGAAAAACAATGATTCCGAGTTGTCGAACCACTTCTGCAATAGAATGGGAAGTTGTAAAGTGCTTCTTTGGGCCACGTTGGCGAGCTTCTTCTGCCTACTCACAGGTAGAAGAGATCGTATGACCTGAGCAAGGTGCCTAAAATGTTTGTGCCTGCTACATAGCGCCATCTCTCAACCGGCAATCTTCTGCCTCTGGCAGGGAACTTCCTCGCCATATAATCATTGCGAGGGAAGCTTGTGTGAACTGGGACATGTCTCAGGGCTAGTAAAACATTAAGGGTTTAGGGTTTACGGTTGGGCGGGTGCGCAAAATGGGAAGACTATGTTCCGAAACCATGTTATATGGTATGAGCCCGAAAAAATTAGGTTATATGGTATGGGCCTAAAAATCTAATTAATATGACATTCAGGGATCATTGGAAATGTAATATGGAAAATTTTGGGGTAAAAAAAGGGAATGAGTGAAGCTATAATATCTTCATTCGATGACCCGCACCCCATTGCGCAGGCGTGCACCTACTCTGTTGGCTCTTATTAGAATTGTGCTACTTGCCTATTAGCGATAGAATACCATACACTCGACGAGCCATCAAGCTGCCCCCAGTTTCTACAACTTGATTCGATTAAACTCAGTTCAACCGACAGGTACAGTTGGGGTTTGAAAACACTCATAGGGCCTGTTTGGTTACAAGATCAGTGGGAGAATTGAAACATGGTGTAACCTACAATCCAACAATCTTGTTTGGATTGCAAAGAGGTGAGAAAACGAAAAAGAAAAAAATATTATTTGAACAAGTTGTATTGTTAAACTAGTCAATGAATTAAGTTGTGTTACAGTGAATTACCCTAAAAAACACTTGTGTAATTTTTTTGCTAACAAATAAACTTTATTCAACTAAAATAAAAATTACAAACAAAGAGTCCTCCGCAACTACATCCATAACAAGGGAGGAAGGAACCCCTAGACACACAATTAATACCGATCAACATCTTCCCATAAAAATAAGATAAAATACATTCAGTAAATGCTCCATAGGCAAAGACATAACGTTGAACTCGAATCTATTGCAGAGGACCTCAAACCCAAACATCCTGGGCTATCTCAAAAGAAACATCATATAGATGTACAAGGCTATGAGCTCAAAGCAACTAGTAGCTCCAGAGATAATCGTCCAATCATTAGGCGGCTACTGCAAATCCGAATGATTGAATGCAAGCCCATAGCAACGGGGATTAGTTTCTCATTCCATGAACCTTGGCCCAATTGAACACTACTCAATTGGGGCATGCCCAAAGAGAAAACCAACCAATTATACCCAAGGGGGATGAGACATTTAGAGCAAACACTGCAAGAGAACAACCACAAAAAAAATGCTTTTATCCATGAAAACTTCCACTGAACCCACCAATACATCCACATGAAGGGCAGGGGAAGAGGATCTGAGGAGCAGGAGGAGGTGGGGAGACCAGATTGTACACTGCTAAGGGGATAATGCAATATTCCAAAGCTTGGTCTACAGTTTCCCCAATCTAACACTAAGCTATAACCCCAATATCCCTCCCCTTCCCCCTCCCAGTGTCTTCTCCAGCTGCATAGTACGCCTTCGGAAGACGACTATACTATATCGACAAAGTAGTCTTCTCCAGCTGAGTAGTATGCCTTTGGAAGGTGACTTTATCGAAAAAAGTAGTAAGAAAGCCAGTCTCCTAAAACAAGCAGGATCCCAAAGCCAAACACATGTATGCTTATATGGGAATACAAAAGAGCAGATCATGAATCAAACAAGTGACCTCCTAGCTCAGACGTCATGTTGGCTACATCTAATAAAAGCTCAAGCTGGTAACAACAATTGTTATCCATCTCAAACCAATTAAACACAAATGTTGTCCAAAATTTGCAATAGTTTATTTACATGAAGATGTGAATCCAGAAATGACCTCGGAGCACACACTTCAGCCTTCGTTGGAGCCTTATTAAAATTTGCAAAGAGCTAAGCAGACATTAGCCCAAAAAAATCATAAAAAATTTATGTAAGATATCTTTTCTCTGTTATATTTAAAAGCCATACTTCTCTTTCTCTAGAAGTTTGCTACTTAGTTCTTCTTCTGTAGGGAGTTTGCCATCACTTCTGACAGTTGCACACCACCAGGCCATAAGTTCTTCCTGGAAATAAATAGAGCTTCAAATATGTTGAACCATCTTGATACAATGAGATCCATATAGTACACACTGTAATAGCAAAATCAGAAGGCATAATAATCTATCAAAGTTTCATCACTAAAACTGAATCAGGTTGGCAACTATTATTATCAAGAATCTAATAATAAAAACAGGAGACACATTGGAGATAAGTAATGTTGCAAATATTTCTTTTTTTCGACACACACACCCCAGCCCACTGGAAAAATATTTAACAGCTAATTAGCAAACATTCAATGCAACTACCATGAATAGCTATATGTACAGAGCAAGAAGTTATAGATTAATGTAGAAAGTTTTCTTTTCTAAGTTACAACACAACACACTCCGGCGGCCCACTAGCAAAATTTTGAACAGCCAAATAGCAAACAGTAGACCAAATAACATGGATAGGTGATGTAAAAAGCAAGAAGTTATAGAGTAATTAATCCAAAACCAGAATAATAATTGTGCACACGAAAAAGGTAGAAACAATAATTCTTTTTAAAAGAAAACAAACTTGGAAGAAGGACAGAGGCAACACATTGGTAAACGTTACCTGTAAGCTTAGAATTCTCGATAGACAATCAAATAAAACCCATCCAAAGGAAATCTTCTATACAATCGAAAATTTGTTCAAGAGTAAATCATTTATCTCTTACATGAATCGTGTTAACTTGTTTACTTGCGCTAACTTTTTATGTTAAAAAGAAGCAAGGATCTCACCTATCATTTCAACCTAAAAAGACATTGAAAATAGTAAATAATGACACATAAGATTATCAGTAAAAACAGGGGGCTAAGATGAAAGATCAATAGCTACCTCTGTGAAATCATCATTGGACACATATCTCAAGTCAACTGAGCACTTAAAACCACCAACGTCCACATATATGGGAGTATTGCTACTTCCAGAAGCTGTTTTTGGATCGGTCCCTAGAAAATGGTACAGATGTGTAGAGGTAAGAAGCGCAAAGATCATCATGATGACATTATATTGCACTTCAACAAAGCGATTAGATGAAAGCAATCTAGAATAACATTCAGAAATTGCATTTTATAGAAACAAATTTCCATAGGCAAAAAGTGGAATGGAGAAAAAATCACAATGCCTACCAATAACGCGAGCTACGTGGTAACCTGTAGTCCCAAGCCCTTTTGACCATTTTCCCAACCGAAGACGAAGGAAAAGACCTTCAAGGCTCCCATCAGGGACTGAGAATTTTATCCATCTGGAAAAAGTGATAATATCAAGATACAGGAAAAAAATGTGCACTACAGAAAAAGTATTGTGTCCCAGATAAGTTCTATCATCATCATCATATGCCTTATCCCAGCTACCTGGGGTCGACAAATTAAATATATCTCCTTAATTTCCTTAAACGAATTATCTTAAGTGCTAGTTTGCCATCCATTTCTCATAAATAACTCCCTACTTGGTTGATTACAAACAACTCCCTGTAAACAATTAATTGATTACAAACTAGCTACAACTATGGAATACAAACACTAAACCCATTAAGTCATAATTTTATCTCAACAACCGGTATTCATAGTGGTTGTCATTCTTCTTAAGTGTATACTCACTACTGAGTACTAGTATACCGTTTAAATTTCTTAGAACCTCGTAAAAAGAAAGCGGAGAATTTATTAACCTAGAAGGAAAATGTGACAGATATATTAAAAGATAACATACTAAAATTCAAACATTGGACTGAAGTTTTTCCAATTGAGTTAGATAATTGACTCATAGGAAAATATAGAGTGAACATAAGAACCCATTCAAAATGATCCAAACACAACTACAAGAAACAAGTCTAGTCCAGGGAAGTTGCCTCAGCCACACATGAGAAAAGAAGTTCATACTGCTACATCATGAGAGAGAAGTAGATGCCAAAATTTAAAGACTAACCATTAATCTCAGAAATACTTTCAACTATTCTATTCAACTGTCCTTCGCTAATAAACAGCTACGACACACTTATAGTTACACTTTTTTAAGTTTAGTCTAACTAATTAAAAATGATTTTGATACCTCTAAATTAAAGAAATTGAAGCTTCACACAAAGACAAGTTGTAAAAACCATAAACTGTTAGCTTTAGATCATTCCTTCTACTCTTGGACACTTCTAAATTGATGACTTAACTTGATAAAACAAGAGTTAATTAGATCTACAATTATACAACTAACAATTGAAAGACCAATGGAGGAGAACAGAGAACATGCTTTACCGGAGGAAGTCTGCACGAGACAAACAAAGCCTCCTAATTGCTTGAAAGACCTTTCTGGGTACCGGTGGAATCTGCTTAGGATAGCATAAAGTCATTTTACAATATTTATTCAGTTCGTGCTCCTTGCTATCAGAAGTCATATGCATTTCTTCTGGTAAAATGACTCCGAGTGTTTTCTCATTATCGGAAGAACATGCAAATATTTTACCCAATCTTGAACTTTCTGCCCAAAAAATGGGACAGGAATGACTAGGTTGAAGGCATTCAACCTTGTTTCCACAATTACGTATATTTTTACTATCAGGATCTACTACAGGGCTCTTAGGCAGAGAATTTTGACATGTCCTCAAACGTATGTGACTACCACCAATAGGCTCTTTGGATGATGTATGGGGACATGCAACAGCCCAATGGTTAAGCCGAAAACAGCGTATGCACAGACATGATGCATCTTCCGAACCATCATACAAATGGTGGTTGCTCAACAGATCCTTCAGTTCTGATTCAAGGATCTCAGAGCAATCTAGCAAAGTATGCCCTTTCATGCCACAAAAAAAACAAATTGTGGTCATATCCATGTCACCTCTAGCTTCTGATGGTGTAATGTTTTTAAGAGCATCCAGCCTTCTAGCAAAAATCGAAGCAATATCTTCAGCACTTCTGAACTTTCGCGAGGGCGAGATTGGACTTAATTTGGCTTTGAACTTCTGATCCCCATTAGTTTGCTTCAAACCACAGGAATCAGCTTGATCTACAGGGCAGTCTTCTAACTTCCTACTTAAGGCAATCCCTTGGTCTTCACTTGAAAGTTCATAAGCACCTTCCTTATTGCTCTGGCCATGGTTAGGAGAAAGAAGGCTACAGGAATTAATTGAATTATTAACTGGTTTATCCATAATCATGTTGGACTGCTCTGGGTTTAGGACCATGGGACGAAAACGAGATATCCAAATACTTTGATGCAGACCATCATTAGTGTTGGTTGAGTTCACCAACAAGAATGGATCCACAGAACTAACTTCATTACTTATCTTGACAACAGGTGAGCAACATCTATCCTTAAAAAGAGAAGTAGATGATGATTCACCACCTTTAGAAAGTTCTGTAGTCTTGTCATATGAACTAATAGGTTCTCCTATATCATTCATTCTATTTTCAAGACCATTCGAACAAGGATGATAATCTAATGAAATCTTCTTCTGCATTTCAAGATTGCCTTCGGCTTTTGTTCTATGGAAATTCCTATTTGTACAGAAAGCTTTTTCAGGCCCCTCAAATTTGTTAAAGCCTTCTCCAGTATTCTCATTCAGAAGCCTTGATCTTTTGTTATACAAGGCCTCAAAAAACTTTCCAAAACCAGTACTTCTTCCAGCACATCCTTGGTTGTTATTCGGTGACAGTATAAGGGAATCATGGCCTCCATTATAAAGTTGAGATGAAGTCACCGGACTAGCGAATAATGGCTTTTCATTCTTTTTAATCTTTTGATTCCCATTAGCCACACAAGACACCCAATTGACCAAGGATCGGTTTTCCTTCATTTTTTTGTTCTTGGCAAAACACTGCTGCTCAGAGGTCCATGCTCTCTTCCCAGAAGCATATCGACGCCCACTATTACAACTTTCAACGCTTTCATGGCTGCCATCCTTCTTCGACTTAACTCCAGTGTCTGACGATGACTCGCACTGATCTTTTCTCTTGCACGGAGAAGATTCCACAATCTTCATACAGGCCGTAGATATTCCTCTTTCTTCATTTTTTTCTGCATCTAAGGTCCGTAAAATATGTTCAGTACTAGCACTGGGCTTATCTACATTGAGAATGTTACTGCAGTTTGCTGAGTTCTTGTTCATATCTGTAATTGGATCTGACTCTGGCCCTTCAATATTGCAGTTCTTATATGTATAAGCTTCAGAGGAAAGCATAGCCGAAGGACCACTCGCATAGGCAGTTACGCAATGTTTATCTCCATTTTTCTCGAAAGGGACTCCACCCTTTAGCATAATGGGAACCAGATTAGATCTTGAATCTTCTTGCTTCAAAGTGGAGTCAGTAATTCTACAATCATCCACACCTGCAATAAACACAGACTCTTGAGAAGCATCCAAAAATAATGTAGTAGTCAGTCTTTCACTAAAATTGCAAACCTGAAGCAGAATTCTTGTCTGGAAGACCTCCATTTACATCTGTTTTGTTATTGCAAATAACCATATCTCCCTTAGTCTCCTGAGGAGAAATCATTTTGTCATGATCATCAAGATTTGCCTCTCCTGCTTTTGTTTCTGAGGGCCAAATCTTCCCTGAAACTCCAGATGATCCTGAGGCCAAAAGAATATAACTCTTAGGAATCTTCAATCTTCCAGCTGCTAGTACATAGGAAATTGAGATGAACCACAACAGTTGAAAAAATGGACTAACATACTGAACATGTGAAGGCAAATGCTGACAACACTTAAAAACTCTTACCAGCATGAGAGACTTTATACACATCAATGTTTCGCTAATAGTCATTCATTTGATAATTTCCACTACTTCAATAAGGCCAAAAATGACAAGAGGCATACAACATAATAATCATAATCATAATCAAGTAGCCCATTTTCCCAATTATTTAGGGTCGGCGACAAGGATCTTACGCCTCCATTCAGGCCTTGTTTTGTGCCAACTCTTTTGTTGGAGATAGTATATTCATATCCTTTTTTATTAACTCCATCCATGTTCTCTTAGGTCTCCTTCTCCTTCTTTCGGCATCATTTACATGCATCCTTTCTAATCTTCTCACAAGAGCATCTCTTGGTCTTCTTTGCATATATACCCTCAACCAACATTCCCTCAGCTTCTCCCCCTAAACTCTCACGAATATATTAATTTCTAATCCCATCTCTCTTAGTTATCCCACTCATCCACCTTAGCATTCTTATTTTGACTACATTCAACTTATCTATATAACTTCTCTTTAATTCCCAACACTTCGCTCAATAGAGTAATGCTTGTCCTATAGAACTTGCCGCCTTTTTAGAACATGCCTATCACACAAAACTCCCAAACCTACCCTCCACTTTACCCACCCCTCATTTATCTTATGCAGCACATCACTATCAATATCTCTTTCTTATGGATAATGAATCTTAAGTAACCAAATTGATCATACATTGGTACTTCTTGTCCATCTATTTCAACTAAAGTTCTACCTATAGTTCTACCTTTCTTAAAACATATTAAGGTTAAATATGATTGTCCATATGCATGCAGTTGTAGATTGAAGAAAAATGCTTACTCTCTTCGAACCTCAATTTGCACATTGAGACGCTGTCTACATTGCTCTCAGGTAATAGAGCCAGAATTTTTCCATCGTAAATTTCTTTCTTTGGAGTGGATATTGGTGACAATGGCATTATGCTTAAGATTTCATTAGCTGCTACATCACTGTTATTATTTTCTTCCGATCTAGTTTCAACACATTCTGATGACAAAACTATCATGCTGGCCAAATCAGTACTCCACAAGATAGAGGATTTGTTCTCGAGTAAACTGTAATCAGTGTATTTAAGTCGCAATCCTTTATGTGGGGACCAAACCAGTTCTGACAGAGGACCGGTGCCCACATTTATGATCATATTTGTCTTTGAAACAGCATTTGTGCCTGCACCCAAGTTCTCATCTACTCCGTAAAGAGTCCACTCATTTGAATCATCAACATCAAGTTTCAAATCTGTCGCATCGTCAGATTCTCCATTTCTACTGTAAATAGGAGACTAACTTAGTGAGATGATCTTCTGACTGAAACTATCTGAAACACGAACGTGGTCCAGGACTGGCCCATTCATGTGCACCACAACTATCTGCATTACAAGTAAAGAAAATTCACATAAATATCAGTCAAACATTTTGGTATGAAACTGCTCCTTCATATGAGGTAACTGAAATAGACACAATCTGGCCTATGGTGACTCAACATTCTATATGAAATATGTAATGTAACAACTAGCCAAAGCTTATTTAACATAGATCTCCTGCAGAGACAACAACTATAAGCACCAAAAGCTTATTTTAACAGGGATCGTATCAGAATCAAGTACGTTGCTAGGTATGGCTATTATTAATTCTTGCCAGGAAAAGTTGACACACTATACCAGAAACCGAGCCACAATCAAAATTTGTGGACCAATTTTCTTCTTCTTATTTGCTCTGAGGTCCTCCTGACCGTGTAACTCCATTTTAAAAAACATGAGTGCTTGTCCTACAATTCGATTTAGAAAAAGGGTATCCTACCTTTAAAAAAATCCATTCACGTATCCACTAAAAGTTCATCCATCCATGGTACACAGGTGTTTCAGTCAACAACCTGAGGCACACCTACAATTACCTACCAAAAGATGAATCACAGGCTAACTATTCTGAATTTGTAGCTATGACGAAGTGCTGAAATAGTGTCAGAACTAAGTTTTCTTAATAAACTCCGATAAAAACAAAAATTTGAACTCCATTGCAACACATGAAAATTTGGAAAATATACCATTCAGCAAAGGATTTACAAAAATTAAAGCCATCACTATATATGCAATTCTATAAGTACATCCTGTAGGATACATTTCACTTATGATAAACACTAGAAAATGTAGGCTTGATTGTCGCATGTTGCTGGAAGAGCAATAGCAACGAAAGAATATGAATGATTATAGAAACTACGAAAATTGCTTTGTCTTGTGGGATCATCATAATCATAACCAAGTAGTGCATTTTCCCAACTATTTAGGGCCGGGGCGACATTGATCTTACTCCTCCATTCAGGCCTGTTTTGGGCTACCTCTTTTGTAAGAGATAGTAAAGTCAAAACTTGTGGGATCAATATTGTAAATTAACTGCAAATTATGCCTATGCAAGACATAAAAATTCTCCAAAAGCTACAAAATTTACTAATCTTATAAAAGAAAGATTAAGCACTACAGGATGGACACAAATAGATCTCAAGGGTATGTGCGAACCAATCAAAGTATTCCATGTTAAAGCAAGACAAGTCAGCAAAGGCATCTTATCAGCAGTAAGCTTCACTAAACCAACTAAAATACAACAATGAAGACCTACTTTGTTTCCAAAAACGGCAAGAAGTTTTACAAGTGACGAACATAACATCACAAGGAAGGAAGTGCTGATCCTATGTAAGAAAGCAAGGGAAAGACAAGTGCACATTTTATTTTATGTAAATAAATGCAAGACTGAATAAAAAATGGCTGAGATTATCTATAAGATGTTCATTTCCATCTGCAAACAATGTCCAACACCCACCTATACTGTGGCCACAATTTCCGGTACTTGGTTACAATACAGTTAAGATTAGTCAGAGCAAAACAACAGCAAAAATTGGGTTTAAGACATCAGCTCAGAGCAAATACTTCCTGTATTCAGTGGAACCAGTAAGGACATAGATGATCGTGACCACCATTTTCCCTACAAAATCCGGTTGGCCATCTCCATTCAAGTGTTCTGCCAGTAGCATAATTAATTGAATTGAAGCTTAAGACTACTTCTGATGCTGGACAGCACATCTCACGAATGGAAGTGTGAAATTCAGGAGGGGGAAGGTGAGGCCGGAAGGGGAGAACAAAGGTAGAGACCTTGTACGTAATCCACCAAGGTTTCCTATGAGTCCATTGGACGAAGATAAAAGGACAGAAGGGTCGTGAAAGTCCATCAATGTGAGATGAAATTTCCATCCAGAGAAAACTTCATTCAACAAAATTAATCTGAACATATACTAACATTCATGAGCCTCTTAAATAGGATACATATGTGTCGTAATTTGGAAATAAAAGCTCCGGATACAAGATTCCTACCCATAGGGACATTAGATCTGAAGTCTTAAATCAAGTCAAGTTCCTATCTTAAATGAGAAAAACAAGTCCATTCTAAAATACAACTCTTACTCACAATAAGTATCCTAGATAAGCAAAAGTATCATATTTTCCACTATCTGTATATGGCCACTAAGGCTGGCTCACAATGGCATCTGTATCAGTCTATTATGTATTTTTATGAATTTTTCTTATAATTCAACTGGAGAATTGTGTTCTGCTTGAACTACTTGATATTCTCAACTCAAAAGAGGTGCAAGGATTAATTCTTTCAAGTTCCATTACCATGTTAAGTGGAATATTCTGTAAAAAATAGCATGACACATCCATGTCCTTCTTTTGGCAATAATTATTTCTTTTTCTGTGATATAGCTTGCCTTTCAGAGTTGTATCAATAATATGTCACAGGATGACAAGCTATATGAAAGGGAAGAAAGCTAACCATCACAAACGTTTATAGTACATGTATGAGTTCATCAACAAAGTAAAAATGTACTGCCAAAAAACAGAAGTAAATTGCATATCGATCAGAATAATTAGATTCAACCATCATTATCTATAATATATGCACCTGCTGACAAGCCAATATAAAAGATCAGATAAGCCCTGTCATAGTATATGTACTCATACATTAACATATTCAATTACATACAGATTTTAACATAAGAGCCTTACTTTGGAGCCATAGACGAGAGTCAGTTAATTGTTTCCTTTCTACTAGTAAATTGACTTCCTAAATTTAAAATAGTCTGATAGAAAATAAATCACTTAAAACAGAAAAGAAAAGGACAGAGTAATCTTTTGCGTATGTACTAGAGGCATTTTCTCCGAAAGGTGGGATAAAAAATAACAAAAGAGAGAAAATTTACATGGCCAAAATTAGTTTCTCCATAAGAAAGTACCATGGTTTCCATTCGATTATGCTCCAACCCGCATTTCTTAGTCTTCATGAAAGGAAACAAGGAAAATTAAACACATACAAAAAAAAAAAGCAATTAAAATTAAACACAGCTATCTGTGATCTATTCGATGCAGGTCTCTAGACAACATAAAAAACATCCTCCATAGTTGAATTCTCATCTCTACTGAGAAGATCTCAGAGATAGACTAAGAATTAATCTCTAATCAACATCATTTATTGCTACAATCTATCATCCGTCCATGAGTGCAACACCACGAAATTCTTAACCACTCTAGACTCACAAGCACCCTCCAGAGCCACTAAGCATGTTACTACCTCCCACAATTTCTAGCAACAATTCCTTCATACAACACCAATAACTTCATAGATAAACAACATTTTTTATTGCCAATAAAAACGAAAACAAACAGAAACCCACATAACAAATCTCATCAAAAAGCATGAAGAAGGCGAAATAAGACAGAGTCACACACTCATAGCTGCCAATAACATAAGGGAGCAGAGGGTATTCACTCATACAGAGAAAAACACTGAATGAACAACAATGATAAGTCACAAAAGAATGATGGGTAGGAGCTTAAAGTGTTGTTACAGACCTGTTCAGAAGTGAAAGTTGGGTGAGACCATTTCTGGCTTATTATTGATGAAAGATGCCAAGCGAAAATCTTTGGAAAGAGTTCATCCTTTATACACTGCCAGCATCTCTCCAAGGCTGTGCCATTTTTGGAGGCCATGAAGAAGCCACTTGGCCACTTCTGCGCCAATGGTCTTGTCTGCATGTTGTAAAAACAATTATCAAAAGTTGTCAAAAATTAAATACACAATGAACAATTCTATTGAATCTACCTTTTCACAAAAAAAAAAGAAACAAGATTCTATGAATCTCATGATTCTCAACCCCATATGGATTTTTTCACACAGTCCCCATTTTTCATTGTATGAGTCAGGCTAGCCTGCATGGCAGGCCACATGACCTGGCGCAGACTAGATTTTTCATTATTGATATGCTTCGTGTTCAAGTGTGTCGACTTGTCCCCAAGGTTTGGTGGAGACGTCTTGAGTTCCAATCCAGATCCGGACCCAGGCACTTATGTAATGGGGGACCTTAGCACTTAGATATGGGGTGTGACTGTGAGTTCATTCACTGCCCATGGGGAGGGGTTGTAGTAAAAAAAATGTATGGCGACTTGTGCAGGAGCTTTGCTGCCCATTGGATTTGATTGCGCAGCGTGCATGGGTCTCTTTGTTTAGCATGTGTTGTTAGGTCTCAATCCTACTGTTCGAGGTGCCACAGTGCAACCCAACATGCATGGGCCAGGGTGAGTTTTTCTAAAAGTTGAAGCTATTATGCATCTATGTGATGTTTCAAGAGTGAATCGAAAGTTTAGATAAAAAAAAAAGAGCGTATCGAAAGTGTATGCAATTTGTCCAACCACCAATTGGATGGTAATAGGGCGTCCCCTGTTGAGGGAGAGGTGAGCCTTGCTCAGACCTGTGGCACCTTTGGGAGAAGGTTTTGGTTGGTGGGTTTCATGATGTACCAAAAAGAAGAAAGTATACAATTTCATTAAGAGAGAGTCAGTCAGATCGCAAACCAACAGCTCGCAGTGCCCTGCTCGCGCTTATGTTGCATGTGCCAAGGCGCGTATTAACTTTTTCCAATTTTGTTTGTGTCAAAAAAGATACTCCCTGTTCCATCTAGAAAAGAGGACAGTCATGTTTTATATGCTCCTAATTTTAAACCTCCTCTTGTTTCCACCGTCTGCTAAAAATCAACAAATTTTCAATGGAGCTATTAAAACAGGACAAAGGGACTACTATTTTATATCCTCTGCACGTCCAGAGAATGTGTGATTGTTATCCCAAGAAAAAAAGAGTATATGTGATCGAATGATTCAACTACTTATTTAATTATGTGATCCCATTAATTAAACTGCACTTTTTAGGTAATCTAATCATTGGAAGATCTATAGGCTTGGCCCATCGAATCCATTAGTATAAGTGTATAACCAACACACGTGTGATGGTTTAAGGCCTTTGTCTTCTCCAAATAGGAATTTTCAGAATGTGGAGTATCGTTTATTATACTCCCTCCGTTCAGATTTATTATCAGCAGGTTTTCAGAATGAACTAAAATTAGTTCATTTTTAAAAACCTTACGGTGATTATAATTCCAGACGAGGGAGTACATGGTTTTAAACAGAGAAGTAATCTAAAAGAAGCAGATGTCAACTCGATTCCTGACTATTATAAAATAGAATGATTGTGAGATCAATTGCAATATGCCAGCATAAATCCAAATCTCTTTGTTTAATTTTTTTTTCTTACACGTCAAATCTCTTGACGTAAACATATCATTAATTATTAAATTATTACTTTTAAGCTTCATGATGTACTGAGTAGATTTTGATCAAGATTGTTAGTCATAAATTTCGGGTTGAAAAATACTACTCCCTTGGGTCACTTTTAATTGAGACAATTAGCAAAAATAACATATCAAAATTAGATGATACCATTACCTAATTATTCTCCATCTGGGCGGCTAGAGACAATAAGGACAGCTGCCCGATAGTGACCCAAGGTCGAGGTCAAGAGACCTCCGTAAGGAAAGGTGACTTGGCTTTTACTGTAGATCCCACATCTCAATAAAATTGACTAAATATGTGACTGCCTCAATTAAAAGTGACTGGAGGGAGTAGTGTCGACTTAGCCGGTGTTTCCTTGTCGACCAGGAGGTAGCAAGGTCATCCTACAGTGTAGATATGTGAAATTTTTGCATGAAGGCATGCTTGCTGCATTCACACCATAACGCACAGGTCCCATGGCCACACACAACCCTATGCTCTATCATGGCGCTTGGAATTTTCAAAACGGACAAGAGGGTATCGGTCGACCTCTAGTGAAACTGGAATTTGGTTTTGGATGGTATGTTATTTTCTTCCCAAACTTTACATATCAGGTCCGGTCGACCAGTGGAGTCACGTCCGTAACTCACAGATTTGTGTCCGCTCTACCAAAAATAAGCTCTGGTCGACCGATAATGACCGTTATGTGTTGTAAGTACATCTTTTCACTATTTTTCATACCTCTTCTAAATACATCCTCCATTAGAGGGCGAACTAGAGAGTCTCGTAAGGTTTTTGTTCATTCTTTTTTGGGTTTTCTTGCTCTAAACTCATAGAGATCTTTTGATCGATTTTTGGCATAATATTAAAGTTCAAAGGCTGAAGGTACGTAGACTTGTCTTTGACAGTGTGAATTACATACTTGAAAAGATAGCTTCATTATATCTTGAGTGCAAATTCGAGGAGATCTCGGCTACACACTCCACATTCAGGAAATGGTGGGGGGCAAATATTGCTTTCAGAAAAGTAGACTTAATTGAGCATTGAAGAAAAGTCGTTGCAATATGTGTCCTACAATAAATTGCATTTCATCCTCCATTCCAAATCCCCACTTCTCACACAATTTTGCAAGCGACACATGTAACATTTTCATTATCGTTACCTACATTACAATACTGTATTGACATATGTAATGAGCCCCATTCTATGCTCTTGGTGCATGTGCGCCGTGCACCTGGGAACACGTGATTCCAATCGCATGGCACCCACAAATATTTGCCGTCCTACCGCTCACAAGGCTTTGTGATGCGTGAAGGCGCATATTATTATTCTAAATATCAGCCATGACATCAAATTGTTCCATAAATAAATTGCATCTCTCATGGTATAACTTTATAAGTGCAACTACTCTATGGGATAAAAGGTGGACTAGTATGTGACCTGTGAGTTATTTCTATAGGAGATGAGGTCAGTAGGAGATGAAGCTCATGGTTTTATCACCTTTTTTTATTTTTTATTCACCTTGAATTGTCTTCTAATAATAAATGGTGTTCAGATCTTTGGGGCTATTAAGGCCTCTGGGCCTATCATAGCTCGCATTTGTCCCATTGTCCTTTTAGGCTTGGTGATCCCTCTTCCGTATTGCTTAAGGTACAATCTAACACGCATAAAAAAATATCACTCCCTCCGTTCACTTTTAATCGATACTGTTTTTTTCAAATACATTAATAGTATATTTGAAAAAAACTGCATCTATTAAAAGTGACCGGAGGGAGTATGTCCTTACTAATACTGCAGACAATGCATCTAGTTTGTTCAGCAATAGCTTTCAATGCACTTCCACATCTTGTGGCAAGGAGAAAGCATCAAGACTCAAGAGACGACCATTTCACAGTAATCTGAAAGTGGAACTTCAAAATGTATAAAGTTTGTTAAAGATATTATTCTCTAGGGAACATAAATAGAAACTCTGCCGATACAATCCGGCCAGACCATAAAAAAATTAGCATTATACACCAACATGAAATCTGAAAATGCAAGATTCATGCAATTTGTTGCTAGGAAATTTTATTCAATTTCTTTGCCATCTAGATATTTTCAGGTCATCCAGTACATGGTGCTGATATTACCTGGTATTCAGGTAAAAACATTTCATAGAAGTTTGATTTAGATCATGCTGCTACGAAAATATCTGGTATTCAGGTAGGTGTTTCTCAGCCACCAATTTTTTTAAGAACACTTCTCATTGTGGAATATTAGATGCATTTTTACGGTAGAAACATCCATCTAGTGAAGCCAATTTACATGACGCCAATCAGTTCATTGAACTTAACTTGGTCACTATCCAAGTTGGCTCAACATTCCAGGCTGGAAAGCTATGTAGCATCCACAAAGATGCATGAATAATTATAACAACTTCACATTGGACTATCTGTTTCTTGGCTAAACCACAATGTGCCTATCAGTTTAATGGCAAAAACAGAGTTCACGACTTACCTTTAGACCTGCAATGATTCCAAAATAAATGCTACCTTGCTGGTCATTTGAAGTGCTAAAGATAGGATCCACTTGGCTATATTTTTTGTTACAACAAAAACACATGACATTCCCAAAAATCTTTCTCTTCTGCTGCTTTCACCATCTACAGTTTGGACAAATTAGTTTGTATTATAATTACCCTTTGATATTATGACTTTGATCCAGTGGTCAGCCAACAAACTCATGATAAGGAGGAAGGATAAGCTAATGAACATCAGTTAAAATTCAACCATTAATCATATTGTTTTAGGGCAGCTAAGTGTGACGTTTTGGTCCTTCATGTCATTGATTTTTCTATAGAATAAGTGGTTGCCACTATAGATAGAAGGGACATGCTGTCTTCTGCCAGCTGTTTTGGTGTATGTCATTGAAACATATCATTAATCAAAGCCTTCCTCGTCCATGAATAGTGATACAGAAGTTCCATCACCATACAGGCATGGATAAGGTTGGGTACTTATCTGACTTTTCCGAGGTTATGAGAGTGTACTACCTTTATCTAGGTTTTGTTCAAGAACAAGGAGAATCTATAAAGTTAAAAAAAAGCAAAACTTTCCATGCTTTGATGATGCTCTTATATTATAACCTCTCCTAGGACTTTTGGAGATCACCTCAGTTCAAAAATAGAGTTGACAGGATTCACACTAGAAGACTGATGCTAAAAAAATTTAAGTAACTTGTACTATCTAATGACCTGCTAATTTTCGTGAACTTTTGTATTATTACAGCCTACCATTTTATTTTCTTTAGCTAAAAAAGGGCAACATCTGATACATCATCCTATGTTCGGAAATTCAAACCAATGAAACTAAACAAAAAATAAATCATTATAGTCATATGAATACAAACGATGGTACTAAACTTTTCTTTAGGAGAGGATCTGATTAAGATGTAATGGTCATGAGTACATCACTATAAGTCACATAAGATTCACTATTTGCAAGTTGAACTACTATTATGCTACTAAGTAACCTAGTCATTTTTTTTTACTTAAACTCTATGTCACTAAGTAAATAATATAAAGCCGCAGGATACCTTATTCCTTCACTTGTAACAGGAGAGATCTACCGTGAATATGCACTCCCACAGTGCTCACTAGAAATGGATAATCCTTGACCCTATGTTAAATAGAGTTATATACACTCAATTGTTCAAGTTGGGAATGTTTGACAGTGGCTGCTAATACTGCTCTTCCTAATGACACTTCTCTCTGCTAATATTACTGGATTTGTGCTATTTTCGTGGATTGAATCCCCAGATGACTCCATCACATATTCTTCTTACAATCACTTGCCACTACTCTCCAATGTAAATCTCTTTCCCACTTTTCTCCAATTAGACGATCTACCCACTTAAGGAGTTGTAAATAGAAGAAAATCAGCATTCAGCTTATGTTGTTTCTGTTGTGGAGCTCGTTAGCCAATTACAGTAGGCATGAGTGCAAAATTTGCAAGTCAATCTGCAACCTGATCCGCCTCTCGGTGTTACATTGTTGTCACGTTGAAACATAACTCCCACAAACTAAACCTGCCGGTCCATTGTCCACACAGCCAAATCAAAATCAAACGGCTTGCAGTGCCCGACGTACATGGACAGGACTCAACCTGACAATTCACATTACAAAATTGGACTCAGGATTCGGACTCCGCCCAATTGATAGAACTTAGAAGCATTTTTGGTCCGCCTCGAGGGAGAAATTGTTACTTTAGGAAAAAATTATAAGCAACTATCCACACTGGATTTTCTAGATCCACTATAGCATCCAAACCAAAACATGGATGCTGCAATGTAGCAAAACATCTACTGTGGATATTTTGTTTTTAATCACGCCCCAAACCGCCCATTAGTCATGTTTGTAAGGCGTGTCCCTCACCCATTGGTATTAATCACTATATTTCCATGGGCTGTATCCCACCTAATAATTTCTCGCCTAGGACATCCACCATTAAGTGGGAGCCGTCAATCACGATGCACACGTTTGATGATCAACGGCTCCTATAAATGTCCGATATCCACATCGAACTTGATCTTGATGATCGACGGCTTCTATTAGTGGAGGATATCCTGGCGGATGTCCACACGGCGGACTAAATAATTTTCCATTGCCAGCCAGTAGCTTAGTTCTTGCATCTGCTCTTACCGGCCAAAATTCGAATCAAATTTAAATCCGTTGGCCGACGTAGCGATCAAGCAACCGCCCAAGAGCGCGCCGCCGCCCTTCACAACCTCCACGAGGAAGAAGAAGAAGAAGAAGGCATCCACCATGGTCCAACCACCAAAGATGGCCCCAAAAGCTGCTCATCTCTCAAACCCTCTCTCTATTCTATTACCACTTTTTCAGAACCCCTCGCCGCCTCCGGTGCTTGCCACCGTGCAAAATATCGGCTGTTCAAGCAAAACCCATGTCACACAAGACCTCAAAAACCACCAGCCCGAGCCCAAATGCCTAGATGATTCCATTACTAGCTTCCGCCGATTGCTTCTCTCCGACCCGTTACCGCCGTCTTGGGAATTCAACTCTCTGTTGAAGAAAATTGCACAGGGCAGGTATAATTCGCGTGTTGTTGTAGCGATGTGTAGAGACTTGCTGGAGTTGGGTATTCGAAGAGATTTTTATAGCTTGAGTATTCTGATGAACTGCTATGCACAGTTGGGCTGCTCATGCGGCGCCTTTGCGGTGTTTGGTGAAATGCTCAAGAGAGGGAATTCTCCTACTGTGGTTACGTTTACATCGTTGCTCAAAGGGTTGTGTGTGGAGGACAAGTTTGTTGAAGCATCGGAGTTTCTTATGAAGTTGGTAGAGAATGGTTACCCGACAAATGCTCTTACATATGGCACACTTATCCATGCTCTTTGTCGAAACGGTCAGGTTGTTCCTGCTTTCAAGTTGCATAGAAAATTGGCTAATAGTGGTGGTAAAATGCGATTCTCCCTTGTTTCATATACTATCGTCATTGACAGCCTTTGTAAACATGGATTGGTGGATGAAGGTTTGGAGCTCTTTGCTGAAATGCTTGATAGAAAAATTGAACCGGATGCTGTTATCTATACTTCTTTAATTCAAGGTCTCTCTAATGTGGGTAAAAGGAATGAAGCTATGAAATTGTTTGATGAGATGGTGGCTAAATGGGCATCACCAAATGTACTGACTTACCAGATGTTGATTGATTCTTTATGCAAAGAAGGGAAGGTGGATAAGGCATACAGCCTGGTGGAAGTGATGACTAAGATGCGTGAGAGGCCCGATAAGGTCATATGCAACACTTTGATTAATGCGCTTTGCCGTCAGGGCCAACTTTCTGAAGCGGAAAAGATCTTCAGGTCAATAATTCAAAAAAATGAGGAATATGACGTTGTCACATATAATATACTGATTAATGCCTATTGTAAAAATGAAAGGGTCGATACGGCTATGAGGATCTATAGAGATATGCTGAAAGACGGTGTTAAGCCTACAGTAGTCACTTACAATACGCTGTTAGGTGGACTTCTGCATGAAGAAAAGGTCAACACAGCGCTGGAGCTTTTTAATGATTTGCAAGAACATGGCTTAAGGCCTGATGAATTGACTTATATTACTTTGGTTAATGGACTATGCAAGGCTCAGCATACTGTGGATGCCGTCAATTTCTTCCGCGAAATCATTAATAGAGGATTTCAGCCTACCATCAGGTTATATAATACACTTATACACCGTTTGTGCAAGGCTGGGAATCTTGAAATGACCAGAATTCTCTTTAAGGAGATTTTAGATAGTACGTTACAACCAAATGTGGTGACATTTACTATTGTTATCGATGCACTTTGCAAAGAAGGGAACCTCCAGGAAGCATATGATTTGATGATCGATATGGAAACGAAGGGTTGTAACCCCACTGTGGTTACTTTCAATACGCTTATTAATGCACTTTCCAACGAAGGGAGGTTTCAGGAAGCTTATGATTTGATGATCGAGATGGAAACAAAGGGTTGTAACCCCAATGTGGTTACTTTCAATACGCTTATTAGTGCACTTTGCAAAGAAGGGAAATTGCAGGAAGCATATGATTTGATGGTCGAGAAGATGGAAACAAAGGGTTGTAACCCCAATGTGGTTACTTTCAATACACTTATTAATGCACTTTGCAAAGAAGGGAAGTTGCAGGAAGCATATAATTTGATGATCGAGATGGAAAAGAAAGGTTGTAATCCTGATGTGGTTACTTTCAATACGCTTTTGTGTTGGTGTCGTAGGGAAAATGAAATGGGTAAGGCAATTCAACTTCTATCACGTATGGTTGAGAAAAAGATTGTACCGGATGATACCACAGTTTCTATCATTGTAGATTTGCTGCCAGATAGTAAAGAATGTGGGGAGTTTATTAGGAAACTTCCAACATTAGCACCACAAAGATAACATCTGAATGCCCATATCCGTTATGATATCTTCAGAACTTTCTGATGGTGAAGATTGGCTATGTGTCCACACTGAGTCAATATTTATGTAAATAGAAAATTCATATGAACGCATTTAAGACCTTTTGCCTGGTTTCCCTCTGACTCTAGAGATCTCTAGGTTTCTCTGCTAAGGAATCTACTGGAAAAAGTGCCAATCAATTATTTTCTGCCTATTCTGCAACCAGAAATTGGGAGGAACAAGCATAAGCATCTGATTGAAACCATGATATCCATCTTTATGGTCGTAAGTGAGTGCTGATACTGCATTTCATTATTAATATTATTATGGTCATTTCTATTACTCCCTCCGTCAAATGAAGCCTGTCTGCATTTGAAAAAATATGGGTCCATCATTACATGTCTGTCTTTGCTCCCTTGCGACCAAATATACGGAAGAGGGGGGGAAACTCTGTTCTTTTGTACAGGCCTTAGAATTCAGTAGATCTTTTTATTATCATTATTATTTGCTTTCTGCCACATGGTCTTATGCCATCTGATGGCATACATTTCAATTTCAATGTAGGGTCTTATCTATATCCTTTTTGCTTGTTGCCCCATAGAGTGCAGAAACTTTTCTTATGACATGGATTCAATTGAAAACTGAATTCAGGTTATGCACCATGTTTTGTTTTTCAATGGACTTGCCTCCGGAGGGACAAGGAAACGAATATATTAGATAAAACGAGGGGCATGGCCTGGCCAGATACATCCTGAAAAATAAATCCACGATCCAGGGTTGAGAATATCTCCAGAACCCAGAATAATCAGATAGAGCGAAGTTTGCCAAATGGACAGCTACGCAGTTGGCTTCACGAAAGCAATGCGAGAAACACACTTGAGTGAAGTAGGGCAAGAGGGATTAAGTTAGATAAGTTGTTCGCAGATGACGCTTTATATCTCTCAGCTAGGTCTTCCAAGTTGTTGCAGTTTGATGTTTTTGTTTTTTCGTTTCTTCTTGTCAGCCTAATGTTGGTCACAGATGGAACTTTATAACTCTCAGCTATGTCTTCCAAGTTCTTGCAGTTTGAAGTTCTTGTTTTTTCGTTTCTTCTTGTCAGCTTAATGTAGCAGAGATGGAATCTAAGCTTAACTAGAAATACAAGGCATGCTGAATCCTGAAAGCTTTCTGTTTTCTGTATTGATGCATTGTGCCTGTTCGAGATACATTTGTTTCAGCGTGTACCATTAATGTCAGATAGCTTTATCGTTGGTAAAGAAACTTACTTCGTTTTATATTCCAAACAGGACAAATGACCCATTCCGTCTTAATAAGCTTTTCTATCATTTAGCTTTGATAAATCCCTATTGGAAGTGTCCTTCACTTTTCATCCGTTTCCTGCGCATGGAAAACAATATGTCAAATATATCTCCATCTGTCACTTGGCATATGCAAGGTGTATGGGAAAATGTACGCCAACATCGAAGATGGAAAGTAGCTGACGTATTTGCCAAATCTTGGACCCACGCCCAGCGCCGCCCTTCCAAGCACCTGCAACAGAGTATCGACACTCCAACACCCTATCTGACATCTCCAGGATCGGCAGCCAATACACGATCATGTTTATCATTGTATGATCTTTTCTTACATTTTTAAGCTTTACTTCGAAATGCACATTATGTTCTCCACTTAAGCATTAATATTACCTTCCTACTTGTTCTCATTTATCCTTATTGATTATGTTTTTCAATTTGATAAACGTAAATTATGGTAGTATAAATGTATTCCCATGGTGTTATGATTGTTTGAGATTTGAATTAGGGCTGTTAGATGTCCATATATGCTTAGACTAATTAGATACACGTTTATAAAAAAATAGATACACATACTGCATTTTTATATTACCCATATTTTTTTCACCAATTTCTCCGACGTATAATATATTTAGGTCACCTATTTTATATTTCTCGCAGGGTTCATCTTTTTCTTGGTGCTACCAGTCTCTACTTTGCACCTTGCAGTATTGTCTGAGAAGTTACTTCTAAGTTTAGTTACAATGTTTATTCTACGTGGCTATTTATTCTTCCTCTCAGGGTTTAGCTCCTTCTGGGTGCTACCAGTCTTTACTTTGCACCTTTCAGTACTGTCTGAGAACTTACTTATAAATTTCGTTACAATATTTATTTGCATCTATGTCTATTATCACCATATGTTTTAAGCAATATGTATCAATCTTTTGTAAATCCAGCTGTAAATGTCAATATTTGCTCTATAATGATGTTAATTTTGGTGCATTTCCAAGTTTCTACATATAGCGAACTGCTATTTTACTTATAACCCTAGTGCTGAAGGTTACTTCTTGTACTGTTATGCCGATAATGCAACAGATAACATAATTAGGTATAGTTAATCGATTTTTCTTTCTAGCGTGTCTTGTTTTCAATACCAGATTAAAGGATCAAGGCCCATGTGGGCATGGGGCCCTGCAATCATGGCCTTGGTCCTTTAATCTGGTATTGAAAATGGGTCACCAAAATATTTCCCGACTGTCTTGATTTTGACAATATTGATAGTTAATTATGGGGGAGATTGTTGACATCAAGAACTTGTTAGAATATATAATAAATAAATAAAGATTTTTGTTTCCTTACATCTCGAGTTTTTGGAAAATTTGGTTATCTTGTATAACTCACTAGCATTTTGTTAGGAAAGAGGCAACTTGGTTAGTGCGTGAATCAAAGTGGCGTCATTATGATGAACTTACTCCACCCATCATAGGTCTCCCCCATTTAAACTATCTCCTCTAAATATGGGCCACAAATCTTTACATCCTCTTGTGTTATATTTTATATAAACGAAAGCTCGATGACTTGCTTCTTTTTATGCAAGCAAGATTTCAGGTTTTTTTATCCCTATTTAAAGAAATTTCAACTCACTTGGGATTGATCTTGTAACAGAGTTACTCTCTATAATTCAAAGTATGTGGATGTAATGTGAAGAGCCAGTGAAATAGGAGTTGAAAGTTACTTCGTGGGCCTCTATAAAGATCTTATTGATGGTGATGCATGCAGCAAACCTGTATGCCAAAATTTAAACTTATGCACTATAACTTCTAGATATCAATGACCAAGGTTTAGCTTTGTAATCAAATATGGAAGAGTAAGGATGCTGCCAACACCCTCCAGCGCTTCTCCTTGCAGCTGCTGAGGACGAGCCAACACCCGAACCATGAGCACGAAGTGAGATTGATCCTGGAGTATTACCTGCGCGCCGCGCATGGTAACAGTGTGCTCATCACCAATGGGTGATGAGCACGTCTCCCTGCTTGTGGGGCAATCATTACAAGCAGGGAGAGGTGCCCATCACCCATTGGTGATGAGCACACTGTTCCCCCTGCGCGGCGCGTAGCCAATAATTTTCCGGTAACTACATGAGATAAAAATTTTAGTTTGTACTATAATTAGGTTAGCTCTGACAACATCGGAGAGAACCAAAAGGAGGGATTTATCAGACTGATTTGTCTTATCCTTGTTCGAACTTGACGTCTTGTAACTGCAGACGTGATAGCAGATGGGACGACCTTCAAATCCAGTTCAGCAGCTGACACCACAACCCAAAGTGGGCCTTTGAACAGCCCAACTGTGGAGTTCATGAACAAGGTGTTGCATTGATATGGTGCTTGATATGCAGATGGATGTGCTCTTCTACTATGCTTTATACTTGTATATGAATGATTTTAATTGTGACAAGTGAGCTTAATTAAGAGAAAAATTGTAGTACTATTTTGACATATTTTCTGGCGCTCCCCTCATTCTCAGGCACGTGCTTGTTTGCTCGCATTCATGTCATAATTTTTCACTGGACATTTATTGTTCTAAGGATTTGGTTGTTCTAAGGATGTATTTTCCTCTTCTGTCTTTTATTCCACCAAAAAGTTAGGAGCATGGATGCCTTTTCTTTTGTGGTTGTAACGTGTTTCTCATGATATGTCTTGAAAATTTCCTCTTTTCTTTGGTTGCCCAAACGAGTGCACAAATTCATCAAAATTTTTACTTAATTTTCAGGTTAAAGGCTGTAAGTTGGTAGCCCACCTTCTTTCAATGATTACCTGAGGTACACTGCAGTAGAATTGTACCTGCAATCTTTTTTGTGCTTACGATCATTGACAAAACCAGATGGAGCTATTAATATGGGACAGAGAGAGTACTGTATAAATGATCCTCTGACGGTGATCATGAATTATTTCCAAATTATAAAGTATTCCAATTACAGTGACATTGCAGTGGTAGATGCAAACTTTTATAGATCAATCATGAAACTAGTTTATTCATTTTTTTAACGTTTTCTAATAAACCGGTGATCGATATAGATGATTGTACGTTGATATTGTTAAAATTATTAATATTACTTTACTGCTACTGTCTTAAGGATGATCTGTGTGTACCTTTTACAAAGATGATAATAAAGTAGAAGATTTTATGATCGAATCAAGCGAAACACTTTGTCCTGAAGACAGAATTCGCCCTCCCTACGGTGCTTAGGACTCTGGGCGTCTGCCTCCCAGGATAAGACGATCAACCACGCGCTGTAAGAGCACTCCAAACAGTACGCGCAGCGAACCACAGTGTGCAATGCTTTTCACAGAAGGAAGAGAAGAGGAAGAAGATAAAGTGCTAGAAAAATCCGTACAGAAAAACCCATTTTTCAAGACTTTATAGAAATCCCGTTAAATGCCCATTGAATACACCATTTCCCGTTAAACGGACGCGTCCATCCGTTAACGGTCATAAGAAAATAAATCGGACCCATTTTGGTTGAACCAAAATAAATTAAAAAACCAAACCAATTGAATTTGTTCCAAAATAATATTATCATGTTGACCCAACCCGACCCGGCCGACGGCGCGCGCGTGTGTGGGTTAGCCCACCTAGGTGCATGGGTCCAACATCTCTCTCTCCCATAAAAGTGGGATGGCCCTTGGGCCTAACTTCAAAGGCCAACTTTGGACCTTATATACCATCCACAACACCTCCTTGGTGTGGATGTGGGACTATTCATCCTTCACCCAATTCACTCATTCATATCTATAATAAGTGGGTTTTAATATGGGTTCTAACCATGGTTTTCAAAACCGGACCGGACCGGCCGGTCCGACAGCAGAGAACCGGAACCGGCCGGAAAACCGGTCCGGTCCACCCGGTTTTCGAAACCGGACGGTTTTTTCGAAACCGGCCGGTTCAACCGGCCGGTTTTCCCGAACCGGGTAACTGGAACCGGATTGACCCGGTTTTTTTTTTTTTTTTTTTTTTTTTTTTTGAAAAAAATTTCAAAAGAGGGGCGCGCGGGGGGCGGGATTCGAACCCGAGACCCCCTGCCCGCACCCTGCGATTTAACCACTTGGACTACAACGGTTTTGTGATATTGTTATACAAAATTTATATTTATTATATACTTAACTCTATTTACACCTAAACCGGTTCATTCCGGTTTGACCGCGGTCAAACCGCGGTCCAACCGGACCGACCATCAATCCGGTCCGATGGCCGGTCCGGTTTTGAAAACACTGGTTCTAACTCCCTCTTTAACACCCACTTCTAACAGATATTTTACTTTGTATGTACTCCCTCTATCCCCTATTAAGTACCTTATTTGGTTTTCAATTTTGAAATTCCATATAAGACACTTAATAGAGGATGGAGGGAATATATGTTAGGAAGTATGAAGTTGGCTTGCTTTAAGCCATTCCAGCATGTGTTGTGTAACACCCAGAAAATTTGTACGTTAACTAAAAGTATCTATTTTAGGAAACTGGTCTAAAATAGGAAAGTTTCATTTGCCTGATTTGATTTCTAGTTATGCGATGTGCTTTGATGTGTTATTTGATTTAATGATGTGATATAATTTATTAATCACATGCCTAATAGTAGTAGAAAACCAGGACGCGAGGGTTGGTCCTGGCACTGGGCATAACCTGGCGTGAGGCCAGCCTAGCGCCAGGGTTTGAGAACACCTGACGCCAAGAGTGGGGCCAGGCACCAGGGCATGTGTTCAGTGGATTACTCTTAATTAGTAAAGTAAATTTGGTTTTGATGTGTGGTTAGTGATGCACACGTGTTAGTATGACGAGTAGTGCAACTGCAGAACGTCAGAGACCTGTGCGCGTAGGACTCAAGCCAAGACGCAGGACCTGGGCACTGAGCCACATGGCACTGGCCTAGGGATGATTTATGAACGTGGGTAACCTTGCCATAAGATGATCTTAGGATGGTGGGAGCGAATCTTGGAGCAAAATCTACGATTTGACCTAATAGCGATAAATATGGTAAGTATCGCGGAGGATCGGGAAGTATCAGTTCGGTTGAGATAATTAAGGAAGATAAATCTTAATTAAAAAGAGATAAATATTTCATTTTTAATCAACCAATAGGAAGGGGACGTCTAGTTGGTTGGCCTAGATATGGTAGTTTCTTAGTTTGGAACAAGATATGTAAAGTATGATTAAGACGCAGGACCTGGGCGCTGAGAGACCTGTGCGCGTAGGACTCAAGCCAAGACGCAGGACCTGGGCGCTGAGCCACATGGCACTGACCCATGGATGATTTATGAACGTGGGTAACCTTGCCATAAGATGATCTTAGGATGGTGGGAGCGAATCTTGGAGCAAAATCTACGATTTGACCTAATAGCGATAAATATGGTAAGTATCGCGGAGGATCGGGAAGTATCAGTTCGGTTGAGATAATTAAGAAAGATAAATCTTAATTAAAAAGAGATAAATATTTAATTTTTAATCAACCAATAGGAAGGGAACGTCTAGTTGGTTGGCCTAGATATGGTAGCTTCTTAGTTTGGAACAAGATATGTAAAGTATGATTAAGATTGTAAGCTCGGCCAGTACTATTTCTGTGTCGACAGTCAGACGTAATTAAATCATAACTAATTAAAGAAAAATCGGAAAAATATAAAATCAGTGGGGTTAGAAACTAGACTCATAGGGCTAACTCTAATAAAAATTTTAGAGTCTAAGTCCAAATGGACTGACCGTGGGAAGAGTCGGAATTAGACTGTTATGCGTAGGACAGTGTGCTGTAATTAGGATTAAGATAGTGAACGAATCTTATTAGAGATTTGAAATCCTAATTAAATGAGGAAAACCCAATGGATTAACATGGCTGAACGTCCCTTACTAATGAGGGATAGCTTTTAATTGGTAGTGAGAGTTTAGATTAGGAAGGAGTCTTGATTTAGAGATATCCTAGTTGTAGTAGGTTTTGGGTCTATATAAGCACAAGAGAGAGGGCTGGCTGGTATTTTTCAAGCCAAATCCTTTGTGAACGTCCCAAGACTTTCTCCTTCTCCTTCTCCTTCTCCTTTGTTCCAGCAAGCTTTATACCTTTTCCTTCATCTCAATAGTCAACGATCGAAGTGTTAAAGGGCGGCATCGTGTAGAGGAATCAAAAGCCTTCGCGAGGAAGCAAGAAGATACTACGTTTGGACTAGGTAGGATGATTTTTCCCACACTCTTAGATCTGAATTTCATACCTTGTTCAAGTGCTTCTTGTGTCAATATATTGATTTATGATTGTGAGTCTTCATGAGAGTCAATCGTTATGTACCAATCTTTTGAATTATCCACTTATTACGTGTTGTTGCTCAATCGTGTGAACTTTGATGTTCCAATTCCTAGTTGTTACACATGCTAGCCCAATGATGAGAAGTTTGAATTGTTTGGAGTCCTCTTTGAAGCTTCCTTGTGTCCCTTTTGGTCTCTGACATTGCTGTCCAAATTTCATTGTCCTTAATTAGTTGTCCAGTTTGCCTAATTCAACTAGAAAAAGGGGTATGTGTGTGAGATGAATTAAAATAATGAAAGTACACCTCAATCCTTATAAATATTATGACATATCATACCTAATAAAGTTCTGGAATAAGTAAGATATAGAAGATATTCAAGTATACTATGTATTATTGAATGGATTATGGGGTAAACACACTCACAATTTGATTAGAACTATGATTAAAGGTCTCGGCCAGAACTGTTTCTGCACTGACGACCTTCAGTAAAATATTTGTAACTAATTATATAAAAATCATAAAAATATACCGTTTGTTGGCTTGTAAACTAGACACATAGGAGTAATCACAGTAAAATTTTCAGAGTCTAAATATTCTGTTTTGACATTGGTAAGGGTTGGAAGTTGACTAATATGTAAAAATAGAACACTGTAATTATGGTAAAGGTTTGGAAAACTTTATCAAAACAATAGCCTATGCTATAATAAGTATACTAAGAACTTTATATGTATTATATAAGACTTTAAGTAAGTATTACAGTAGGATGGACTAAGTATAATACTATAGTATCATGGGCTAATGGAGAGTGGTTTGATGTTCATCAAGTCTTATATGTCCACTGGTGATATTGACTCGATTCGTGTTTCTAATTGGAAACCGAACCATCTATTCCAATTTGACCAATGCATTCTATTCGTTTGAGAAACTTCAGTTGACCTGTTATTGAGTCTGTTTGAGTCAAGTCTTCTTTGAAACCAGAACTTGCTATTAACTTGAGTTTTCTTAGAGTCTTGAAAGGCAATTCTTGATCAAGTCTTTCTTCATAAGTCTTATCGAAGGCTATGCATGTATAACATGGTCATTGTTGAGAGTCTTTGTTATTCTATTCATACTCCATGAGTCAGTCATTGATGTAAGAGTCACCCTATTCTCAGAAAGTTGAGACCTCTGCTATTGTTGAAACATTGTCCAGTTTGACATTGACCTATTTCTCCACTAATTGTTTGGTGGAATCATAGTATGCTCACGAGCCATTGCTAGGTCATGAGTGACCTCCGATATTTATGGAATTTTGATTCCTTATTGCCCGAAGGGAGGCAAATACGTACGTTTAGGCTGTATGATATTACAAAAGGTCTGCAGTCTCTCCCCATTGTGCCCGTAAACACGGATGGGGCCAGCATGTCTAGACGCATGGCCGGGTTCCGAAGGGAGAACCTCTAGCATGATTCTGGTATATTTTACCTTTCGAGATTGGTAAATTCAGCGAGCAGAAATTGTAACTCCCTGCACTTTAGATGCCTGGAGCCTTTAGTATTTTGACCATTCTCTCCTTACACTTTGGATGTTTAGGAGTCTTCATTGATGATGTTATTTCCTCTTATAATGGAATTCTTGTTGCTCAGTTCAAATATTCTTGATTATTCAACTGTCTCATATTAAACCCTATTATTTGTCCTATATTGTATATTCTGTTCTTGTGGATTTTTGCATTCTACTGGGTATTTCTTCGGAATACTCATGCATCCTTTGAAGAAAGTATAGCTATGGCAAGTGTAGATAATGGAAGACTTAAAGACAGTTGTGGAAGATAAAGCTATCTTTATTATTTTAAATTTAGTGTTAATATTATTGGCATGTTGGCCAAAGCATTTTAATGATTTTGATTTTTAGTTATTTTAGATGACTTGTATTATGGATTAATTTAAGATTATTAAGTTCTCATTTCATATGTGTTAATGATGTTATTTGAAGACTTAGTTGTGTTATGTCGAGTACACATCTATTCATGGTGATGTATTAGACGGGATGTTCGAGTATTCGGTCATGTCTCAGGGTTTCTGGCCTCAAACATACTCATGAAAGAAAAAAAATGTCTTCCGCACTCCGACGAGGCCGGGAATTTTGGGACGTGACATGTTGTGCTACCTGGAACTCACTCTGTCGAAGGAGAGACCCTAGGGTTGAATCCCAGCCGTATGCAATTTGTAGAAAATTATTCAAGTGATCAACCTTTTTGGCTTTTTGTTCATTCTTTGTTCCATTTTGCTCAGTGAGGAAACATTGACGACATGTTGATTAAAATTGTAAACTCATAACTATAAAACTGTGGTTTTTTTGTTACTAGATGGAGTTGGTTTTGGAAATAATTAGATGGAGGTAAGGTCAACGTGTATTGTATATGTGCAGTTGTGCAATTCCTTAAATTCTTGTCTTCAATATATTTCCGAAATGTGTAGTATTGTAACAAATCTGTGTTTAACTATTGTGAGCAATCCACGTGCCACAAGAGCAATCATGTCAATTAGAAGGCACAAACCATGTTTTAAGTTTGGCCGTCTTAAGGGTTTCTTCGATCCACAAGAGATCAAGAATGCATGCAGAGTTGCGGTGAAGTTCATTGTGCATGTATCTCAAACTAGTGGGAACCATGAATTCCCCTCGAAATATCCTACCAAGCGTGGCTGGTGGGGATAGAAAAGAAAATATAAGGAATATAAGTTGACTCCACAAGAGACGAGACCTAGAAGGAATAACCCATGACCTGAGAATTAAGGTCTAGGCTAGCATACTAGTATGAATTAGTATAGCAAAGGAAAGTATGAGAATGATTTTTAAATTAATAAGTTATTTTGCTAGAATAGTTATGCTCATGTTATATTGTTGTTTAATATGCATAAGTCCAGTGGTGGTAGCCTTTCTTACTGAGTTCTTTGTACTCAGCTTGTTTTCTTCTACATGCATAGAAAAGTAAGAGAGTGTGAGGCCATGATCAGGAAGAAAGTGTAGAATACAAGTTCCTTTAGTTCATTTCTTTAAATTCAATAAGGACTTTGGCACATGTGTGTGCCAAAATATTTCTTTATTGTAATAAATATTAGCTAATGTGGATTGTGACATGTATCGATCTAAAGATCTTGTTTATTCATTGATTTAATCGAATTATGGTAGTTGGTTTCACTTATTGATATGTTCGAAAATTGATACTAGAATGTAATGTCCACCACGCTCGTATTAATGCTTTGAATGATGATGGACTCGAGCTTCGGCTCAATTATTTAGGTTTTTGAATGTTGTGTTTAAAAGTCTTCGACCGACAAAAGATTTTACTTGCTTTACATAAACTTTTGTATTTGAATTGGGGCACTACAGTTTTGGCATTGGAGCCCAAGGGTCGATCTATGCATGTCCATGGTAACTAGTAGTTGTTGTATAAAGTTGTTTTGGTAGAGAATGGAGATAGAATCTTACTCTTGAGTCTTTGTTGCTATCAGAAATGGCTCCAACAAGGAAAAATGTTGCATCTTCAAGTACCACGAATCCTGATGGTAATGACATTGTGGCTAAGCAAGCTGCAAGAAGGGTGGTGAGAGAACAACGACGGGAAGAGGTGATTGTGGAAGATGTGTCACTGAATTATCAAGGATAATATCAGGATCAAGAGAATGAGGAGCCTAACCCTGAGCAAGTCTGAGAGTTTGGATTCTATGGTTGTCAAGACTCTAGCAGTTACCATGAAGATGCAGGCAGAGACAAGTAGATGCTCAGTTGGTCTTGGCGCCAGAGTAGACAGAAAAGAAAATTGCCAAAGATAGATAGTCACAGAAGAATAGGGAGTATATATATTATCTAAAATTAAAGATAAATATATATATATATATATATAGTGAGCCACACATTTGGTGAGCCAGATGAGCCCCATTAATCTGGGCTGCTCGATTTTGATCGAGCGATTAGCATTCTGACGCTGGACAACCAATCATATTTAAATCCAATATTTCCTCTGCTACCCCTTCCCCAACCCGACAGACTGCTTTTCCTTTCCCTTCTTCCCTAACCAACTCATCACCTCCCTCTTCCACTCTGCCCCCTCCTCCCCCGACACCGATCTCGCCGCCCTTCGAGCGCCACCGCAAACCACAACCCCACCTCCCTCTCTGCCCCCTCCTCCCCCGACCCCGATCGCGCCGCCCTTCGAGCGCCACCGCAAATCCGTCGTGGCGGAGATCGACGGAGCCTGCATCGGCAGCGACATCGACCTCGTCGCAGCCAGCCGCAGATGCTGAGTTCCTAAGAATACAACGCCTAGCCGCATACAATAAAATCAGATCAGTGGGTGGTGAAAAGGTAGTAACTTTTCAAGCCAAGGTCTTAGCAAGGAGGGTCCCATGGGGTTCCGGAGAAGGGTCGCAGCGGCGGAGGCAGGCGGCGAGCTCGGCGAAGAGCTGGGTTATCTCCGATGACTCGCTCATTCTGAATCCGAGTCAAGAGACTTGGCTATGGATACTCTCCGTAGTTCTTTCAAGTATCGTATTGCAAGTTTTTCTCTGTTCAGGCCAAAACCCAAAACGAAGGGAAGTACTTTTTGTCCGCCTTAGGCTATCGGCATGAGGAAGTATTTGGATCCATCTGCAAGATATCCGCCAAGATATCCTCGAGCAGACGAGAGCCGTCGTTTATAGGATTGACGGTGCATAGGCATGTATTGTGCGCTCCAGAAGAAGCAAATAATTGAAACTGTACAAAGCTTGTGGATTTGAGCTGTACTTTATATTTCTCTTATAAATCGATAAAATTTTTAGTTTGATTTCAGACTTCAGTTCCTCATGAACCTCCTCCATCTGCTCAATCATTTACTGTTGTGTAATTACCAAATTGAAGGAATCTACTTGTCCCCTTGAAAGTGTGGTGCATCCAATATACGGAGTATTCATTACCTTGTCTAAGCGCTAAGTAGCAACGAGCATATATTGGGAACATTTGAAATTTTCATTTACTACGTTGCGATAAAGAGTAGCTGATTTTGATGTTTGTCAAAGCTTTATCAATATCCAAGTCAAGTGAGAAGCTTCATTGTTGTCGCTAAAGCAAAAGCATTGGTTAACTAGAAACAAATTGTGAGGGCATCACAGTTTTACAAGATGCTTTATCAATTTCTTCAAGAAGAGCTTTGAAACAACCAAACCATACTATTGTTGGTTCGAAATTTTTGGATCAGACTTCATAAATTGAATTTTCTGGCTGCATATGAGCGCTGTTTACCAAAAAAAACAGTTGCTAAAGACATGCCTATAACAAAAAAGAACTTTTCGCCACTGTAATCAATATGCACAATTTTAATCTTCGAGCTGCATAAATTTGCAGTTAATGTTTAGTAAAACTTCAGTCGGCACAAAAATTTGCAAAAAAAATATGCACAACATCAAACTTGAGGAAAAAAAAGCAATATTGGAAATTCCATTCCCTAACAAAGCATGTAGAACAATAATCAGTTAGTATATTGAGACTTGAGAAAAAAATCGTTCCTATAGCTCTTGGTGGAATCTTGACAACTCCGTTTCCTAAATGCACCTCACCCGCTGCAAATGAACAGTGGACTCACTAACACAACAGTTTATAAAAAAAATTAACTGTCAATAAGAAAAAACCACTCTAGTGTTAAAATTTGTGAACAGACAGTCTCCTCCATTTACAATACACACACAGAAGGTAAAAATCACACAAGATTATGGAAAAATGCAAAGAGTCAAACAGAACCCAGCTCTTCACCGAGCTCGCCGCTCCGCCTCCGTGACCCTTCGCCGGAACCCCATGGGACCCTCCTTTCCTTCGCTGCCATCGCCTCCCTCGCTCCCTCAATCTTCCCAGTCCCTCCCCCGGGCTTCGTGTCTGAAACAGTTCTTTTCATCTCTCTGCAGAAGATGCATGACATTGATAGTCAATTCACTCTGTAATTTAAAGAACGGCAAAAGTCTGGTATTTTCACGTGAAAATAAAAACACACCTTTGGTTCAAATCTTCTATCATATCCTCAATAGAAGGGGTTACCAAAATCTGAATGAGAGAAGTGGTTTCAATTAGAAGTCACAATTGCCACGAATCAGTAATTTCATCCAAAGAGCTGACTTCTTCTTTTCTGCATGCAAATACTCTTTCGTTAATAGTAAATATGAAAATATATACATGAAAATATCAGACTGCATGTTTTTTTGTTGCTACCTTCGCCTGCATATGTTCCAAAATTGTTGATATTTACATTTCAATTTGGTTGCAAGTTTAAGTTCTGAACTAGACAGACAAGACAATCAGTTACGCTACTTAACAAAGAAAAAAAATGGTTATAACTTCTCAAGGCACACACACAACACCTAGTGTTCTGAGATACCCCTTTGTGCGATTCTTTATCCGAGCTGAGCAATATCCATGTTGCTCAACAAACTCTATTTTGAGCATTACCCAAGATTGAGACACATGTTGTTGGGTCCTAACACCCTACCATCCATTTTTATTCTACCGACATTCCTCAGTTATTACCACGAAAAATCTTACAGTATAATACTTTCTTTTTGCTTTTTCTTTTTTGTTCTTGAGCTATTCCCATCACAGTTGACATTATAACAAGTTGCATAATATCTCTTCTAAAAGAAAAGTTAAATGCACCTCAACAAGATATTATGATTCAATTTTATTTATATGCATTTTTAACATTGTAGTCCTGTTTTTCTCTAATCTAGAAGCCATTGTCATTGCTCAAAACCAGTAGCAGTGCTTATGGATGTAGAATTACTGCCAATAAAAAGTCAAAAACAAAGATATGCACTGAAATGATACAATAAAAATAAATAACAACGCAAAAATATCAGGTGCTAGAAGATTTACCGTGCTTTCAAGACTTGGCCACTCTATGTACCTTAAATGACTAGGTTGCTCAACAAGAACTTCAAACAATGATCTCAAACCCCTGCTTACAAATTGATAGTTTCATATGGGCCTATTTCAATGGTCGACCTCCATTGAAACCACACGAGATCAGACCCATATGCTGGATTTGAAAGAAAAGCAAAAAGAACAACTGGAGGCGGAGGATCTCCATCCGCCGGGGGGACTCTCGGAGACGTCAAGGCCATCGGAGGGTCGACTGTCAAAGGAAAGGGGGATACGGAGGGTCGACTGTCGAAGCCGTCGGAGGGAGACGGCGGGGATTGAAGGCCAGAGGAGAGGGAAGGGGGATACGGCGGACTGGAGGTGAGGTTCCGCTGCTCAGGGAGGGAAGAAGACAAAGGAAAAAAGCAGTGTCGAGTTTGGTAAGGGGTAATCGGGAAAATAATTGATAAAAAAGTCATCGGTTGTTCAACTCTAGACTGTGAGTCGCGAGATCAAAACCGAGCGGCCAGGATTGACGCGGCTCATCCGGCTCACCAAAACATGTGGCTCACTATATCATCCCTCTCTCTCTCCCTCTCTCTCTCTCTCTCTCTCTCTCTATATATATATATAAAGAGGTTTGTTAGGGAGTTAGATAATGTGGCTTATTTGGGAAGACAATATAATTAATTGGTGCTGCGAGAGTACCCATCGTTACTCCTTACTTTGCACCTTTCAGTACTATGAGAATTAAGTTTAGTTGCAATGTTTATCCGGATCTTTGCCTATTATCACTATATGTTTGAAGCAATATGTATTGATGTTTTCTAAATCCAACTATAAATCACAATTTTGCTCCATAAAGATGTTAATTTTGGTGCATTTTCAAGTTTTTATATAAAGCAAACGCCTATTTTGTTGGGTCATGGTATGGGTTCGGCCCTTATCACCCCCTCGAGGCTGCCTCCGGTTAAGTAAGATGGGGCCACCAGGTCCAAGGTTAGTGATCAGTACATCCTCAGTGGAACCCATATTATTTGTTACATGCACACACTAGGCATACTTAGGTGCATTGTACACGTGTGAGATCCATATTGAGGACATAGATTATTGTGGGGCCCACATGGTTTATTTGTGGGGTCAACCTCATCTCCAAGTGTTGATTGATCCATGCTTGGGGAAAGTGATCCCACACATATTTGCATCTGGCAGTTTGGGGCGTGATTAAAAGCAAAACATCCAGATGGGATGTTTTGCTACACTGTAGCATCTGGATATTTTATATATCCAGGGAGGTGTTTCAGCTGGATGTAAAAATCCACATGGATGCTACAGTATATATCCAATATCCAGTCTGGATATTTTTACAATAATCACGCCCCAAACCACATAGCTCACATGAATTATTATAACAAAAAAGAACTTAACCCCAATGTATTACTAAAGCCACCACATAACCCTCAAGCCCAAACGGTGGAATTTAACGTTGTTACGCTAAAATTCTGAATTTTGAGATTACCCCTATCACCTAACGTCTCCTTTCTAATTTAAAAAAAATCATTTTATTTTCTCCTCCCTCTTACTCTAAAAAATTTCAAATTTTTCCACCTTACACCTTGCCGCCCATTCTCCTAGCACCTTCACAAATTTAATTCATATGGATTTGTCATTTGATTTGTTAAATAGGGGTTAAGTGCAATATGTAAATAATACAAAGGGGTTAAGTACAATTTATAAATAATACAAAGGGGTTAAGTATAATTTATAAATAATACATAAAGGTTAACTGCAATTTATAAATGATTCATATTGGTCATGTGCTTGAAAGATATTAGGGCCAAGTTGTCTGAAAAAGCTTTGAACTTGATGGCATCATCATTTCCACTTAGAAAAAGCTGAGGGCATAAGGGTTATGTGGGGTTTTCATAATACATGGTGCAAAATGCTTTTTGGTTATAATTCATAGGGCCTATGTGCAATTTACCCTAGAATTTAATTAATTTAAAAAGGAACTTGTTTCAAACCTATTGTTCTTATTCCCTTTGTTAATGATTTCCGTAAGAATCTGCTCAATTTGAATATTTCTTCTTTAATTTTGTAGTATTTGTAGGGCAAATATAATATTGCACGGAAATCTTCCAATTCATGCACCCCATTGCAGCATCGTAAAGTAAGCTGTTGATACATGAATCAGGACCCATACAGTAGTTACGAAATTAAATGGCGACTAAAGAAGTGTAAATAAATAAAAAAATTATCATACACATATATTCAGAAGTTGCTCTCCCATTCACAACTCGGCTTAGGTAGTTACAGAATGAAACTAGTAACCTTTGAACATAACCGAATTGCAAGAATGAAAACAAAAAATTTGGTCAATTACGCGCAAGCTTCCTCACTGCACCAAATACCAAAGCTTTGCCGATGACGCCTGTTTGTAGACCACAAACAACAGCAACAGTTGCACCTATGACCAACCATTTCCAGTGGGCACCTTCATCCATCTTGTTCGGATTAATATGTTCAGTTCTATCTTCTGATGTGTCCATGTCTGGGTCTAAGGATCTTATCGCATCATCCACCGAGAGTTTAGTAGTTACACGAGCCATTCGTGCACATTGGGAGATTGATGCATCTGATTTCCGGGAAAGTTGGTATGCTCTCACACCAGAGTGTAGTTTCTTCACAGCTCCCCACATGCCATGGCGAAGCCCGACCTTGGCTAAATCTTTTGGGAGGCCCATGTCTTCATAATGAACAAGGGTCACTTCACAAGCAGATAGTTGTCCGTCGCTCTTCCGTGATTCAACTGTGTTTCATTATCCAAATAAGAAGCAGAATATACTAGCACTTCAGGACATCAGATGTTTATAGTTATTTAAGAGATTATAACTGTACTGCTGCAAAAATTAAAGTTATCTCTAAAAACAAAAGATAAAAATATGTACCAGGGCTGATGCGCCAACTTGAGTAATAAAGCTCTACGCGCCTCGGCTTATCACGCTTATGTAGCCCAGGATATGGCACCCCCTGTAAGTTTAAAATAAAACTCTCTAAGCTAAATCAGACATTGATTTTTATTTTCCAATAATGATTAAAGATTTTCACAAAACAGAGAGCCAAAATAATGCTCCCTCTATCCTTAAATAGATGCTTCATCCTGAGGACGGAGGGAGTATCACGAACAAAATTTAATCAGCAAAAGCAACAGCTTGCAATTTCTCATACCCAGTGGCAATATCAGCTAAACTTAAATAAAATAATAAAAATAAGGTAAAAGTTAATTTATCATGGAAGAAAAAACAAAACATATTTTGAAACATACGAAGTACCTAAGGCGTGTTATCTGCACTAAGGTAAGGAATTCCACCATCATTTTATATAATTATCCATCAAAATTCATTTGATTCACTTATCTACTTCTGTGCACGAACAGTATGTTCTTTATGAACAATACCACATGTAAAGGTGCTATCTCTTACATAAGAGTTGGCACAAATCATGCTGAAAGAGGTCTCAAATTTTAAGAAAAGGCCATGATTATGACCACATGTAGGTGTAAAAGCCAGATTCAAGGCACTCCAGCCTCTCAAAGAAAAAAAAATACAAAGGCCCTAAAGTTTCAGCACCTTATTCTTCATGCTAATTACGTACAACCACTATCTCCATTTAAAAGATATTACAAGTCGGATGCCTCATGAACTTGAGACGCTCCAGCATAAGAGAACCCTGCAGTCAAGGTGGAAACCATACTCCCTTGTATATCTACAGTTTGACATGCCATTCCTTGAGGTTCAGCTTATAAACACCTCTCTTCCATTAACGAGTTGTTGGCACTATTGAAGTTTCTTAAGATAAGTGTAATTTCATAGCAATTTTTGATATAGCAATTGACCATGATTTCTGAACTTCAATATTTCTCCATAAACCTTTAGATACTCTTCCCATAACTACTTTTAAACTATAACCAAACCCTAACAGGATTTTAATCTAAACACGGCTCTTTTCCTCAAATTATTTGCTCAACAAATAAAAAGGCAAATCCGGTTCATTTAAAACAAATGACTCAACCCCATTTCCTAATTGCACTGCTGATGATTCACATGAAAAAACAGTGAAAATAGCAAAGTGCTCTTTTCCTTTGTTGCCTTTAGTACAATGGTTCAAATAAAATACAGTAATAGGGAACTTATATCTGTTTGATGATTAAGGAAGTTGACCCTCATAGGTGTTGTTTTGTGGCTGACTACCAATCGTAAACTGCTGTGTTTTAGTGCAGGAGACCTCAAACTCCATGAGGCTATAGGCTAGAAGAAGATCGCTCCTCACAGGTCTTTTTCAATCAGGAGTTTCTTGCTGATGACTGCTGGCGAAGACAAGTGATGGCTGCTGGCTGAACTGAAGGAACTTGACTATAAGATGAGATGAAGGCAGTTGTAGCTCCTAATCAATGTAGCAGTTCAGCTGCAAATCATTTACCCAATTGATGAGCATTTATCTGCTATCATCGGAGGCCCCAGTTGTAGCTTCTGTGGTTATAATCAATTGTAGCTTCTAATCAATGGCAGAGGAGCAGGTGCTACTCCTCTACCTAGTCAATAGGGACCTAAAGGGGAAATAATAGATGCTATTGAAGCTTTATTGATGTGTCAGTAACAAATTCTCGAAGAGAAGACAGTGGCTGACACCTCACACCTCTTTTCTAACATCTTCTCTGTTATGTTTCATAGCATTCTTCATTAGGACTTTGCTTATATTACTTAATCCAAGTTCTAATAGGATTTGGTTTCTTAGTTAATTCTATCCTAATAGAAATAGAATTTAACTAAGAAACCTTAATCCTATTAGAACTTGGACTAACTAAACTAAGCAACGTCCTAACGAAGAATGCTACAAGACATAACATGCTTTCCTGGCCGATGTATCTGGTTGGGCCTCTCCCAGGTTTTTATAATAGTATATTTTTGTTCTCTTCTGCCCCTTCGCGGGCGCTTGCATGCGTTTTTAAAAAAATGGACAAATTTGCCCTAGAATGTGGTCAACAGGTAACTGAAACTAACGACCACCACCAACCAACCCCCACCCCCTCCCTCAGAAATTTGATTGTTACATTGACCAGATTTTACCAACACCCTCTTTCTTTTCCAAAAGGAAAAAAAAAAAGAGGAGCTAGAGGGAGTCTTGAAAATCTGAAAATTGAGGAGACGTCCAGCAGCAAAGATGGCTGTCCTTAGAAATCTCAACCTGCAGTGGAGTCTTTTCATTTTGAACAGCAGGATCTATCAACATAAAACATTTGGTCGTGGCAAGCAGCAGTAAGAAGGAAAGCTCTTCCACCAGCTGAAAATATGCTGGAAGACAAAATTCCTAGCAGGAACCCAAAGCTGTATACTGTTAAAAATTAGTCACAAAAAGACCAAATCCTTCTCCATTGTATTCTTGATGTAGTGATAAGGACAACAAAGAAGTTAACTTTGCTGTTTCCACTTCATTTTCCTTTGTCTGAACACTGATTTACCTAGAACTTCAATTACCCGGTTGGACTGGCTGCTCATGTCTAGTTTCAAAACGTTGCTCACCACCCTTTAAACCTAAATTTCGAATCAGAACCTTTCATCATCTCATTTTTAAACTCTACACCATATCACTTGCATGGAAATGTTAAATGGTTGAACCAGGAACTTGTTTGACAAGAGAATCATGGACATAAACTTATTCTCAAATGATTTTATGATTTCCTCAACCTTCTGGTGAAATGTTTCTCAAGAGAATCATGTACATAAACGATGAGAAGTAAGTCGAATTAGTGATATCAAAAAAGGGGAAGAAATTGGCTACAGAAACAAGGCAAAACTTCAAAAGTAGGAGTCATACCTTTGTGACACAGTAATATGTTTTTGAAGACTCCCATATACGTCTACCAATAATGTATTCGCGATCACTGCAGAAAAAAGGAAACTGCAATAACAAAAAACAACCCAAGCTTAAGAAATCAATTCAGGAGAAGAACAATCATTTTAAATACCATGTGCACTTCTAACTTTACCTTTTTTATCCAATGAACAATCATTTCTCCAGTAACAGGGTATTCCTCTAGAGTCTTGAAATGTGAAAGCATTGGATCCCATTTGAGCCGAAAGTCATCATCCCAAAAGAAATCTCTAACCAATTCTGGTGTTGCATCTTCAAAAACAGTTCTACTGCGGTATATAACAGGGCCCACCTAAGAAGGAAGAATACAACGCAATGATTACCTTAATCATAAAAACCTTCTCTTACATTATAACTTACGGCAGATACCCTAGGATTTCAACAATGAGAGATAGATTAATTAGGGGATGCAACAAACAGGGCTAGTAATGGATGTAACACTAGTACTTGGTTGGCTCCTTGGGCTGGCCATACTACTGGTTGTCTAATTTGGAAGTAGAACTATTTCCCAACTGGGATGACAGGGGGAACAAGCTGGCAAACTTTTAAATTGAGGGCGAGTGGACGGTTTAGATTTCTCCTGCGAGTAAGTTGACATCTAAATCAGCCTGGAATTTCTTGACAACCCATCCTCCTCCTATGGACTGGTATCATTTAATTTGACACAAGCACAGAGTTAATAGCTATTCCTTTGCTTGGCTGGCACTTAAAAAGGGGATTCACCCCTTGATAATTTGCATAAGAGAGGGTTCCATCATGGCAACAAGATCGATCTTTGCCTCAATACTGACGAAACAAGAGATCACATCTCCTTCTAAGTGTTAGTATTCTAAGTTAGTTTACAAAACTCTATTTACAAAGGGAAAAATGCAGAGAATAGTTCTCAACTTGCAAGTAGAAATGCGTTTGCTGCTTCTTCACTTTCTTAAGGTGAATACTCGTGTATCCAGCCTATTAAAATCCTTACTGTTGCTTTATATCTCATACATATCGAGCCAAAGATATCACCACATCTTGGAGGACCAGAGAATTGGCCCATATGCCTTAAAGCACAGGTCTCCAATCGAAACTCATCCATGACAGCTTTGGTTTTACAGAGAAAAACTTGGCTAAATGTTTCTTCCAGATCTATTTGGCTGATAGTTGATGCCTTTTTTCTGATTTTTGGCTTCTTTAGCCATGTTACTGTGTCATACACCTTGTAGTGGCGGGAGGTATGCAAGCTCTATTATCTCTGTACTCTCCATTCATTCAGTTTAATGAGTACTTTTCATTAATAAAAAAGACAGTTGTCATCTAAAAGTAGTCCTTTCTTAATTTACATTTCGAAAAGGAAAATACAGGATTAGTGCATCTTGAGCATCCAGAGGGGACCCACGAATAAACTGCTCAGCAACAAGAATTCTTGAACGGCAAACAACCAGAGCCCGGTCAACTTAAATGTGTATTCTCCATATAGGAGATCCTCCAATTGAGAAGATCCATCGACCTGAGACGAAGAGAAAGGTCTATCTATTTTATTTTGTTATTCAGTTCAACCAATGATTCGTTATTGGAGCAGACAGCAACAACCCTTTCATCGGACATGCGTCTTTTTTTTATTTTCCAATGGATTTACATGTTTCATTAATGGAAATTGTTTGATGTAGTGAATAATAAACAGGCTCTGGTTGTTCGCCGTTCAAGAATTCTTGTTTCTGGAGGTTCATTTGATATCCAAAAACTGCTCAGCAACAGTCGGACAAGTGGGGAATGTTGGGGTGAACCAGAAAAGTTTGGGTAAAGTTTGGAGTCCCATACTGCTAAGATATTACATAATTTTCCTTTTCTTTTGAAAAAATGAAATATGTATTCATGAGACTCTGGCTGTTGTTCCCCCTTGCGCTTTGATAAAATTTATCAGTTTTTGCACATCCATTTACACGCAAACTATCATAAGAACATTTTTTAGCAACATAATTAACTGACACATAAGAACAGTTTTTTAGCAACAGAACTAACTGACTGTGAGTAGTAAAATGTGTAAAAGAGAGTAAATTCTTTCTTACTGAATAACTCCAACCTGAGTAAATATTGTATCACATACAAAGGAAAAGATAGCACTAAAACAAAATGGGAGCAACATATTTACCTCAGGTTCATGGCGCCAAGCTTGATATGCCATGTTTGGGGTGGAACGGTCCATCACATGTTGCCACGTCGTCTCATCGACACCTTCTAGAAGATGCAAAAGGCGCTCTAGATCTTTCTCCGATACAACATCCTTTCCTACTGAAGACTCGCTAGTGAGGCTGCAAAAAGTATCAAAAGACTAGTTAACTCTTCACGAAGAGTATCTCGACCATTAGGTTGCCAACCTATACCCTTATTATGCTTATGATACTAGTATCAATTCACTTAAAACTCCTGTTCTTCTTTACCAACAGGCAACGGTAAAGAACACAAATAAAGGTTATCATCTTGACGCTTGCAAAACTCTTAAACTTGGATCATTGAACAACCAAATCGAGAAGCAATGTCAAATGCACAAAGCTTGAGGTCAAAACTATAGGCAAGAGAAAGACAACAAGCAGCCGAAATACCCAATGAGACATCTTTAAACAGCTAACAGACGATGGAGTGAAGAAAAGACTTTTGAGAGAGAACTATACATACAAGTGACACATCGACAACAACACCAGTTATAAGTGTCTAATTGTGTACAAAGCATTACTGAGGGGCAAATATGCACGTTTGGAAGGAATTACTTTAGTGACAAACTTCTCGGAGACGCACGAACTCAAAGTAGACCTAAGAATACTTTAAAGTATTAGGAAGGGGGATAGAAACTGAAGATCGCTTTTGACTACCTAAATGCCTCTTCCCCAACAGTGGTTCGGCGAAATTTCCCTTCTCACATCATGGCAACAGTCCCTCAAACTATAAATTATTATCTAACAAAATCTCATAACAGTGTGCCTGCTAGATCATTGTGATAATTACACCAATGATTTGGTACATTACCAGCAATTCCACTAATACCACTAATGAGCAATTTAAAATTCATCCTAAAAGTGGGAAGCCTCAACCTTCCAGCATTTACGCATTTGCATAGCCAAAGCGGCTTTGTTTACTGCCACTTGCGCCGAAATCTCCAGAGGAGGCGGGTTAGGCAGAAAACAAGAATACAGCATGATTGGACATTTCATGAACGGCAAGATGCTTTGTTTACAGCATCCTTCATTGCCCAAACGCGCGCTTAATCGTTATGAACATGAAGAGCTAAACCATGTTGCTACATTTTATCTCCATTTCAATGATTTCCAATACAACTACCCGCTGAATGTCTATGATCTAGTACTCCATTTTGAAAAACCAATGGTTAATATCAATTCCGCAAGGAGTAAGTAAAAAGAAGAACAATTCAGCAGTTTACAGCAATGTCAATTACAGAAAGCGCAACCTACTCACCCGTCATCACCACCGCTCTCAGCCGCGGCATCGCGGGGCGGGGCCGCGGCGGTGGACTTGCCGTGGAAGGAGGACCAGAGGCGGCTGAAGACGGAGAAGGCGGAGAGGGCAGTGAAAGCGAGCCAGAGCCGGCGGGCGCCAAAACCCGGCGGAGCAGGGGCCGTCCAGAGGAACCGGAGCCGGGAGCGGAGGCCGAGGAAGAGGAGGCCAGTCCACCGGGGGCGCCACGACCATCCGATCAGCAGTCCGATCATCACCGCCGCCCAAATCGGTACGGTACAGAGCACCACGTCGAGCACCGCCTCCGCCACCCCCTCCGGCCTCCGCAGCAGCCCCACCACATCCCCGTAGATCCCCTCCATCGCCCCCTTCTCCTCCAAATCTCGGCCAAGATCCGGGATCCCGGTCAAGATCGCGGGAAGATCGATCTCGTCGGAGCCGGCGAGGGAGGAGGCGGAGTCCGGTGGATTTGAAGTGTCCGGGAAACGCGATTATCACGCGCGGATGAGGTTAGCTCACGGGTTTACGGGCTTTTGCGTAAAGATTAGAGGAATTTGCAGCTCAACCCTGAAGTTATCTTATTTTCATAAGGAGCACCTAAAACTCTTCTATTTTATTTTTTGCGTGCGCTTGGCGCGTCTGGGAAGGTGTGCATCGAGCGCATTCTGGAAGTCCGATTTTGATCAGACGGCGGACATTAATAGATGAGTCGGCCTTGTCAGCTAGCGCTGTAGGTGTGCCAGCCGTAAGATCAAGCGGGGAATACATGGGGCCCACTTACTCAATGATGTGACATGTGTCAAGAAGAAGTCAAGAATTACCTTCCGGTGATGTCAATGATCTAACATGTGTCAAATTTTATTTTTATCGAGTGGACAAAAATATCCCGAGTCCCATCACGCACCAGCCACCGTCTACACTATTATGCACATTGTAGGATCTTGATCCAACTGCTCGCACGCTGGAGAGCATAATCAAAATATGCAGCTCAATTCATATAATTTTCGGAAGCAGATCTATATTAGTATCTAACAAATTTGTCCAACAAAACCCTCCAACTATTTCAGCACACAAAAAATTCTAACACCCACTTTCGTAAGTAGGGTTGGAAAGAAGTCATGTTTTCTAATATGCTCATTAACAACGTAATATTACATTTTTACGGTGGATGTCAACCGACAAAAATCTCACTATTTGACAGTGGTATTCTACTTACAAAAATAACAGTTAATGTCAACTGCTTCATTGAGTTCAATTTGACGGTAGGGATCCACTGTTATATATTTGAAAATAGGGTCCGATCGTTAGAATCCTCAATATCTGACAATGGAGAGAATAGTGTGGTGTTACTCAACAACTGTTTTAAAATTTGGGTTCTACTGACCATATAGTGGTATTGAAAAAAAAAACTGGTCTATTGAAAAGTCTCACCCTTTTATATTTTGGCCACTTGAGTATGACAAAAAGTTATTTAACATTGAAACTATAATACTCCGTTCGTCTGGATTTATTATTAACCTAGTTAGCTCATTCGGTTAATAATAAATCTGATGGGAGGGAGTGGTTGTGAAAAACTCTTTTTGGTTGTATAAAGTGTCTATTGACTCTTTGATTTAGAAATTGTAATTGCTCTCTTCCCTGTACCCCCTCTGCCTATGACATTTTTGTTAGAACAGAGGTTATAAGGGAGCTAATCGGTCTGCCCTTGGCATGACCATTTTTTATGCATTGTGCTCTTTTTTTTATAATGAGGGGTGTCCATACCTTAGGACCCGGCTAGAAGGGGCAAGCCAACCGACATATTAGAGCTGCCGCCAATCTCCTCATGTGCATGCAAGGCCCACCCATCATGCGCACCGATTAAATTAGAATATAATCCCGGATAGGTAACCAAGCGTGCCCCGGCCTGGCTATCATACCAACACCCTGTTGGTTGTGCATTATGCCTTTGGGCATGACTTTTTTTTTTCTTAGTACAATTTATCAATGATTAATTGATACTAATAGACAGTCATGAAGTTTTTTAATTTTTCATGACGGTGCTGACAGCTCCAGTTAACTTGTTTATTTTTTCCTTTGTAACTACTATCTTTTATACATTCTATTATAAGGTATTAGGGCAGGTCATCCAAGTCTAATAATTTAGTTGCATGTTACCTACTCGAGTGTGAGTCACCCTTGCACATCCTCTTCTTTGTTCCACATTAATAGTTCTATTTTTTTTTACCAACAAAGTCTAAATTAGGACTTGAAATTTATTACTCTAGTTAAAAGTACACATTAATACATCAGCCCGTAATGTTTGTAAAAGTTCCTTTGGGGGCTTCGATAGCCAAGTACACGATGTGTGATCAATTGTAAAGTTGCATAGAAAGTCTGCTGCTTGGTTGGCTTCACGATAAACATGGTGGATGTGTACTGAGTGGAACATGAGTACAGTGCATCGAATGGCTGCAACAGAGTGATGAATTGTCCATGGCGGTACTTTGTCCTCCAGAAGGATATCAATTAGACATTTGGAGTCACCCTGTATGTGAAGGAATTGGTAGCCCAATTTAGAGGCGAGGGTGAGACCGTCTAGGCATGCTTCTGCTTCTGCCGCCAAAGCATGAGGGACTTGGGACAGGCAAGCAGTGGCTATAATAAACTGACCATGGTGATCCCGAAGAATCACTGTTGATGCCGCAGATGAAGGAGAGCCTCTAAAAGCACCATCAAAGTTAATAGCAATCCATGACGGTGGAGGAGGCTGTCAGGCAATCAGGATTGTCTTGCTTCCTTCCGAGAGTCGACGAGGTTTTATTGGTGTTAGAAAAGTGAAAGCTTTCTACGAGGATGGAGGAGATGTGATTGTAGACATCCTTGATAGTGAAGTCTTCTAAGCTGAGCCTAATTATGTTGCGGTTGTCACGCCCCGAAATCCCATACCTCGATCGGAGTGCGGAAGCCAATCAATGATATACATTTGGAGGTAGAGAATCTCGGGCGCGAGACCGAACAGTCGATTTCACCACCAATTACGATCATCTCAAAAGGATGTGTAATCGGTCATGCCCATAATCAGTGCAATACAAATACAAACATTAATGAATACTATGGAATGGAAATTTACTTAATAATGATAATCCATTTAAGAAAGTCAAAATAAAATAAACCTATAAATCTATGGCACACAATTGCCATTAACAGTCATAAGCATCAAATAAGCAAAGCAAATAATATAAACTCTAAATCTTCACGGCTCCTGCGACCGCTTCACTACTGCAACTTCCTGATCTCAATTTCCATTTGCGCCTGCATCAGAGGATGCATGAGTATTTCATAGAAACACTCAGTAGGATGTAAAATCCCACTGAATTAGGACAAACAATATGAATAGGATAAGAATAACAAAGGTTTATGAATATGTCGCAACATCTGGACTGAACCAAGGATTTATGCACCTGAAAGGTTAGTCAATAATAATTCCAACCCGCAAGTAGGGAAAACAACAATAAGGCTCCTACTACACATATGAGTAAGGAGGGAATGATAATCATATTAAAAAGCTCCAGACATTAAAAGTGAAAGGAGTACAATTTCTGCTCGCTGAACCGATCACCCGCAAGTGACTATACCAGAACCACCCTAGGGGTCCTCTTTTTGGAACCCTGCCATGCGTCTAGGATGCTGGCCCCACCAGTGCTTACGGACACGATGGGCGGAGACTGAAGACCTTCCGTAATGTCAACAATCTAACGTACGTATGTTGCCTCTTTTTGGGCAGTATGGAACCGCAGTACCACAAATATTAGTGACCCCGCAAGATCAAGCAATGGCATAATTTGAGCATACTATGAATCCACTTCCGGAGAGAGTCCCGCAAGACCTCTAGTGGAGGAATCAATCAAATAATCATGATGAATAATATTTCAAAGAAATAGAGGCCGCAACACTCTAACCCCATAAGGTATCATCACCGGGATAGACTCTCATACGGAGTATAAGTAGAAATGTCACACAAAGAGAATAACACAATCCATACATACGTTCATGCTCAGCCCAAGATGGAAGTTCATATAGGTCTTATTAAAATATATAAATCAGAGACAAGGTATTAATGAATTCCAGATGATTTGGATTCCAAATGGAACCTCAAACCGACACAAACGCTTTATCTTCAAATACACGATTACGGTTTTCTTAACATAGGTATTACCCCATTTATCATATTAACCATAACCCAACCTTACTGTGATAATCATAAGGATATAGTCTAGTATTAGTTACTAGCACGTCATACCATCTTCACATCTTATTAAGTGGTTTTACTTAAGTACTTAGTATTTTCACTTAGATTCTGCTCACTGTCTTATGCACAACAGTCCCCTTCCGGCGGCTCTCAGACACTGTACAGTTACGTTTATCTTCTGACATTTTTACTGAGAATACCCTTGTGAGTCTAGTTTCTAACCCCACCCGTTTTATATTTTTCTGATATCATATGAATTAGTTATGAATTATTTACTGTCGACTGTCCGTGCAAAAACAGTTCTGGCCGAAAGTGAAACACATGATTAAACTTTAATATTCTTATTCCGAACCACTTATAGATGATAATATACTCATGATAGATGATAGTACTCCCCTCCTAGATCAATTACAGATCCTGGAATTAACTAGAATTACCAAAAGATTCCCTTTTTATCATGTTTCTCCCCATATAACACAATCTTAGACCATAATATCTTTCAATTAAGTCAATTTAAGCAAAACGATCATTAAGGCATAAGACTCAATCATTAGACATCATAATCAAAGCAATATCAGAACTTTTATCTTCTGTAAAATTAATAAAGCATCCAACTTTGATCTGATTTACCATCTAGACATGAAGCATGAAGGCATATATGCATGTATCGCGATACACATAGAAAACAAGACATAAATCATTAATCTCGCAAGATTCAAAGCAATACTCCAAGGTAATCAGTAAGAACACTCATCATATAATGTGAGAAAAGAAGAAGACAAGAGGGAAAAACCATCCTACACTTTATCACCAAAAGACGTCGCCTTTCTACGCGATGTTCGTCTCCTCCGCTTCCTTCAAAGCTCCCGATCCAAGCTCTTGAGCAATTCCCACTAGAAGAGGTCTTCTAAGAGAGGGATGAACGTGGGAAGGAGAGGGGAAAGCCTCTGGACGTTCTAGGGTTTAGTTTTCAAAAGCACAAGCCTAGACTCTATGGGTTTATATAGAGTTTTTAGAAGATCTTTGCCCAATCAATTCTACCATATCTTGGGCACTTTCCACCAATGGGAGAGTCCCTAAATCACCCTTGGAACGTGCAATACAAGTCTAGTTAGGATATGGCATCTTTCCCAAATAAATCCGTCTCAAAATAAGTTAGAATTCGCCAAACCGCAACTGGCGATCGATCGTGCAATACGGCGATCGATCGTCCTGCGCTGTTTACAAACTGCGCGATGGCGCCGATCGTAGCCGATCGATCGAGTTCCATAAGCCGATCGATCGTTTTTAGCGCGATCGATCGTTTTTATTCAATTTTCCGTATCTTTTTACTCCGAACTCCGAATCACACAAAATTGGTGTCGTTGGAAAGCTCTTCTCACCAACTTTAATTTAAACAAAGCACTACACAGTCAAATCAATCATTAAGAGGGTCAAATTTCAGTTTTAAGATACTTACTAATTTTTCGGATGTTACATCCTCCCCTCCTAAAAAGAACATTTCGTCCTCAAAATGCTGACTCTCAATCTTCAAAAAGGTATGGGTAGGATTTCCTCATTTCTCGTTCCGTTTCCCAAGTCATTTCCTCAGCCAACTGGTTTTGCCACAAAACTTTCACCAAAGGAATGGTCTTTCTTCTAAGTACTTGATCCTTTCGGTCCAATATCTTCACAGGTTTTACTGGAAATGTCAAATCTGTTTCTAACTCCATCGTTGTGAAATCCAAAACATGTGATGGGTCTGGCACATATTTCCTCAGCATAGAAATATGGAAAGTATTATGTACTTCATCCAACTGCGGCGGTAATGCCAACCGATATGCAACTGGCCCAACTCGTTCCAAAATTTCAAATGGTCCAACAAACCTCGGACTCAACTTTCCTTTCTTACCAAATCTCATAATTCCTTTTGAAGGTGATACTTTCAGAAATACATGGTCTCCTACTTGAAATTCTAACTCTCTTCGCCTGTTGTCAGCGTAATTCTTTTGGCGACTCTGAGCCGTTTGTAATCTCTGTCTGATCTGTCTTACCTTTTCTGCGCAGTATTGCACTAATTCTGATCTCAGCACTTGATTCTCTCCAACGTCTGCCCAACATGTAGGGGATCTACATGGTCTTCCATATAGTGCTTCAAATGGTGCCATTCCGATACTTGAATGATAACTGTTATTATAAGCAAACTCTATGAATGGTAAATGATCATCCCAATTACCTTTCCAGTCAATCGCACAGGCTCTTAGCATGTCCTCCAAGGTTTGAATCGTACGTTCTGATTGTCCATCACTCTGTGGATGAAATGCTGTACTAAAATTTAACTTGGTTCCCAACGCCTCTTGTATACTCTTCCATGTTCTCGATGTAAAACGAGGGTCTCGGTCAGACACAATAGATAACGGCGTACCGTGTAGTCTAACGATTTCTCTTATGTATAATTCTGCCAAGCTTTCCGGGTTTTATTTCCATCTAATCGGAAGAAAGTGTGCTAACTTTGTGAGTCGATCTACTATAACCCAAATCGCATCTCGTTGTCTCTGAGTCTTTGGCAATGCCACAACAAAATCCATCGTCACATGCTCCCATTTCCACTGTGGAATCTCCAATGGTTTCAACATTCCCGCTGGTCTTTGATGTTCAGCTTTTACTTGTTGACAAGTCAAGCATCTAGATACAAACTTGCCAATATCTCTTTTCATCCCATTCCACCAAACTGTCCTCTTTAAATCTTGATACATCTTCGTCCCTCCAGGGTGAATGTTAAACTGAGAGTGATGTGCTTCACGCAGAATTTCCTGTCTTAATTCCATGTCTTTAGGTACTACCAATCTTCCTCGGAATCGAATACTTCCGTCTGCTCCTTTTTCAAAATCCGTCCTGTCCAATAATTTCTGTATCTGCGGGTTCTCCTTTTGCGCTTCGAGGATTTTATCAACCACCACTGATCTTATAGAAAGGTTCCCAATGAATGATATCCTCCTTGAAGTCGGCCATTCCAAATGACATTCTCCCACTTCCTGCATCAGTTTCCACTCTTGTACTAACAAGTGAGCAATTATCCCAGTCTTTCTGCTTAATGCATCTGCTACCACATTCGCCTTGCCTGGATGGTAATGAATGGAAAAATCATAATCCTTCAAGTACTCTAACCACCTTCTCTGTCTCATATTCAGGTCCTTCTGGGAAAAGATATACTTCAAACTTTTATGATCTGTATATACTTCAAAAGTTTCTCCATACAAGTAATGTCTCCAAATTTTTAAAGCAAAAACCACTGCTGCTAATTCCAAGTCGTGTGTTGGATAATTCTGTTCATGAATTTTTAGTTGTCTCGATGCATATGCCACAACATGTCCGTGCTGCATTAGTACACACCCGAGTCCACTCTTCGAAGCATCACTGTATATAACGAATCCTCCAATTCCCGACGGTAAAGTCAAGATCGGTGCTGAAGTTAATCTCTTCTTCAATTCCTTGAAACTTTTATCACATTCATCGTTCCATATAAACTTCACTCCCTTTCTGGTCAACTTCGTCATTGGCAAAGCTAGACTTGAAAATCCTTCAATGAATCTTCTATAGTAACCTGCCAATCCCAAGAAACTTCGAATCTCCGTCACATTCTTTGGTTGTTCCCATTTTAACACTGCCTCTACCTTCATTGGATCAACTGATACTCCATCTTCTGATATAACATGTCCAAGAAAATTCACCTTGTTCAACCAAAATTCACACTTATTCAGCTTAGCATATAATTGATTATCCTTCAATATCTGTAACACAAGAGTCAAGTGAGTTCTGTGTTCTTCCCAACTTGTTGAATATACCAAAATATCGTCCACGAAGACTATCACAATCCGGTCTAATAAGTCCACAAAAATTCTGTTCATCATGTCCATAAAAGCTGCTGGCGCATTAGTCAAACCAAAAGGCATTACCAGGAATTCGTAGTGTCCATACCTGGTCCTGAATGCTGTCTTGGATATATCCTCCTCCTTGATTCTTAACTAATGGTATCCCGATCTCAAATCAATTCTCGAAAATACTTTTGCTGATTGTAACTGATCAAACAAATCATCTATTCTAGGCAAAGGATATTTATTCTTCACCGTGACTTGGTTCAACATACGATAGTCAATACACAATCTCATCGATCCATCTTTCTTCTTTACAAATAATACTGGTGCACCCCATGGGGAAACACTAGGCCGTATGAACCTCTTATCCAACAACTCTTGCAACTGCACCTTCAATTCTTTCAACTCAGCCGGCGCCATTCTATATGGTGCTTTGGAAATAGGTGCTGTTCCCGGTACCAATTCAATCGTAAAAATCAATTTCTCTCTTTGGTGGCAAACCAGGTAACTCATCAGGAAAGACTTCGGAAAAATCCCTCACTACCTCAATGTCCTCTACTCTCAGGGTAGGCATCTCAACAGGTGTCACATTAGCTAAATAGGCTCTACAACCTTTAGCCAACAATTTTTGAGCTTTAACAGCTGATATCAAACAATCTCCTTTTCTATCCCAGATTCCCTGAAACAATAGTTCTTTCTCTCCAGGAATTTTAAAATAAACTCTCTTTTTAGTACAATCCACTAGTGCATTATATTTTGATAACCAATCCATTCCCAAGATTACATCAAAATCACACATATCAATCAGTACAAGATTAGCAAGCAAAATTCTATCTTCTATCAGCACAGGAGAGTTTTCAATATATTCGGTTGCTATAACCGAATCTCCCATAGGAGTAGAAATCATCAAATCATCACTCAGTCTAGATAATGACTTATCTAGACTTAAAGCGAACACCGAAGAAATAAAAGATCGCGAAGCTCCCGGGTCTATTAACACTCTAGCAAAACGATTGAGGATAAGAAGAGTACCTTCAATAACCTCATCCGACCCACGCGCATCTTCTGATGATAGAGCAAAAATCCTCGCCTGAGTCTTCTTATTCATATCAGCCCCGGTCTTCTTTTCACGATTAGGGCAATTAGGAGAGATATGCCCAACCTCATTGCACACATAGCATCTTCGAGGATCCGTAGGGCACGGCTTCCCTCTATGCGAATCCTGTCCACAAATCCTGCAACGACCTCCATTCATGTTACCATTGTCATTGCCTCGAAATTGTTGACGTGGTGCACCGTTCATCCCGGTTCTGTTGCTGCTGCCTTTGCTGCTTAAATGGTCGCTGATTCCCACGATTAACATTATTGTTAAAACGCTTCTCCCCAGAACGTTTCAGCTTACTCTCTTGAGCTTTGACCTGATTGGTTCTCCTCTCCAAGGTTCTTTTAAAATCATCCTCCAAAATAGAAGCTAGCTCGACCGCCTTTGCTACAGTCGTTGGTTGAGAAACTAACACCCTCGACCTTATGCCGTCCTTCAGCCCATCCACAAAACGTTGCGCTTTAATCAATTCATTAGGGCAAGCATTAGTAGCAAATCGTTGAAGTTGTTCAAACTTCGTCTCATACTGAAGCACAGTCATCGATCCTTGCACTAGCTCCAAGAATTCTTTCTCCTTGCGCCGCTGAATATGGGAAGGAAAGTAGTTGATGTTGAACACCTCCTTAAATTCTTCCCAAGAAATCTCCTGATTCGCAGTAAAATTATTGCGCTCAGCGGATTCCCACCAAAATACCGCCTCACCAACAAACAGGAAGGTAGCATAAATCACCCGATCAGCCTCAGGTACCTTCATACCCTTGAACAGCCGCTCCACTTCGACTAACCAACGCTCAGCCTTTTCTGGGTCATCCTCACCAGAAAACTGAGGTCCAGCCCTCTTAAATCGTTCGAGTGTTGGCGCCTTAGCATTATTATTACTACCCCCACCGTTTCGTAATTCAGCCGCCAATTGCCTAACCATATCAGACATATTCTGACTGGCTCCCTCATCCTGTGAAGAATTAGGATTCGCATTGGTTCGACGTCCACGATTTCCAGAGTTCACCATTCTCGCGTATCTACAGTCAAAGAAAGGAGATGAATTAGAAATCTTACATATAGCTCAATTTGTAATTCACCTCTCATTCCTTTGACTCCTAGCACCGCTCACGCAAGACACAAAACATGCATAAATAAAACAATCACAACGCAAGCATTAAAGCAAATAATTCTTTTATTCATTAATAAGAAGATTCCTACACTGGGATCCCTTATAAATCAGGGTCTTTATTACAAAAGATTTTTGAAACTAAAAACTATCCTAACTCTTTCTCCTAGCCATCCTTCCTACTCTCTTGCCTTCAGAGGTAATCATCCAGTATGTCTAAAGCTACCCAGGTTGGTGCAAGCCTCAAGTGCGTATGCCACAGAATTTCCCACATCGTCATGTATGGCCATCTGTAACCCAAAGATTTAAACATATGGTACAGAGCGTCAGACAATGCAGTATCATTCTTGGCCCGAACATAGACAGGGTGCCTTCTCACAATCTTGGCCTCTACCATCACAAATATAGAAGGAGATCCATCGTAAAATGCTATTTCAATCTCTTCTTGCTCATATCCTTCGATCTCCATTCCTGGCATGTAGTCTAAGTAAGGATCCCACTCTGGGTCGTCTATAGGCAAGGGTTCTACATCAGCCACTGGGTTCTGGACTTCCTCTATGTCAATCTGTAATGGGTCATCTTCGGTTCCACTCCCTATGTCTTTCTTTTTCCAATCCTCAAGCCACTGCCTAACGGCTTCCTGCTTGTCTTTCTCATAGATCCTACCACTTCTTGTTCTAGCCATTTAAACCTACACAAGAAACGTCATCATTAGTCTTCTAATAATAAGGTTTCAGGTTCTATCTATGAATCTACTCTCACATAGTAAGTTCTTCTAGATACCCATATTCTTTCTATCAAGTTCGACTATTCCATTTCATAATTCAGCAATGTCCGTACTGTATTAGACTGAGTTTGAGGGCTCCGATACCACGCTGTCACGCCCCGAAATCCCATACCTCGATCGGAGTGCGGAAGCCAATCAATGATATACATTTGGAGGTAGAGAATCTCGGGCGCGAGACCGAACAGTCGATTTCACCACCAATTACGATCATCTCAAAAGGATGTGTAATCGGTCATGCCCATAATCAGTGCAATACAAATACAAACATTAATGAATACTATGGAATGGAAATTTACTTAATAATGATAATCCATTTAAGAAAGTCAAAATAAAATAAACCTATAAATCTATGGCACACAATTGCCATTAACAGTCATAAGCATCAAATAAGCAAAGCAAATAATATAAACTCTAAATCTTCACGGCTCCTGCGACCGCTTCACTACTGCAACTTCCTGATCTCAATTTCCATTTGCGCCTGCATCAGAGGATGCATGAGTATTTCATAGAAACACTCAGTAGGATGTAAAATCCCACTGAATTAGGACAAACAATATGAATAGGATAAGAATAACAAAGGTTTATGAATATGTCGCAACATCTGGACTGAACCAAGGATTTATGCACCTGAAAGGTTAGTCAATAATAATTCCAACCCGCAAGTAGGGAAAACAACAATAAGGCTCCTACTACACATATGAGTAAGGAGGGAATGATAATCATATTAAAAAGCTCCAGACATTAAAAGTGAAAGGAGTACAATTTCTGCTCGCTGAACCGATCACCCGCAAGTGACTATACCAGAACCACCCTAGGGGTCCTCTTTTTGGAACCCTGCCATGCGTCTAGGATGCTGGCCCCACTAGTGCTTACGGACACGATGGGCGGAGACTGAAGACCTTCCGTAATGTCAACAATCTAACGTACGTATGTTGCCTCTTTTTGGGCAGTATGGAACCGCAGTACCACAAATATTAGTGACCCCGCAAGATCAAGCAATGGCATAATTTGAGCATACTATGAATCCACTTCCGGAGAGAGTCCCGCAAGACCTCTAGTGGAGGAATCAATCAAATAATCATGATGAATAATATTTCAAAGAAATAGAGGCCGCAACACTCTAACCCCATAAGGTATCATCACCGGGATAGACTCTCATACGGAGTATAAGTAGAAATGTCACACAAAGAGAATAACACAATCCATACATACGTTCATGCTCAGCCTAAGATGGAAGTTCATATAGGTCTTATTAAAATATATAAATCAGAGACAAGGTATTAATGAATTCCAGATGATTTGGATTCCAAATGGAACCTCAAACCGACACAAACGCTTTATCTTCAAATACACGATTACGGTTTTCTTAACATAGGTATTACCCCATTTATCATATTAACCATAACCCAACCTTACTGTGATAATCATAAGGATATAGTCTAGTATTAGTTACTAGCACGTCATACCATCTTCACATCTTATTAAGTGGTTTTACTTAAGTACTTAGTATTTTCACTTAGATTCTGCTCACTGTCTTATGCACAACAGTCCCCTTCCGGCGGCTCTCAGACACTGTACAGTTACGTTTATCTTCTGAAATTTTTACTGAGAATACCCTTGTGAGTCTAGTTTATAACCCCACCCGTTTTATATTTTTCTGATATCATATAAATTAGTTATGAATTATTTACTGTCGACTGTCCGTGCAGAAACAGTTCTGGCCGAAAGTGAAACACATGATTAAACTTTAATATTCTTATTCCGAACCACTTATAGATGATAATATACTCATGATAGATGATAGTACTCCCCTCCTAGATCAATTACAGATCCTGGAATTAACTAGAATTACCAAAAGATTCCCTTTTTATCATGTTTCTCCCCATATAACACAATCTTAGACCATAATATCTTTCAATTAAGTCAATTTAAGCAAAACGATCATTAAGGCATAAGACTCAATCATTAGACATCATAATCAAAGCAATATCAGAACTTTTATCTTCTGTAAAATTAATAAAGCATCCAACTTTGATCTGATTTACCATCTAGACATGAAGCATGAAGGCATATATGCATGTATCGCGATACACATAGAAAACAAGACATAAATCATTAATCTCGCAAGATTCAAAGCAATACTCCAAGGTAATCAGTAAGAACACTCATCATATAATGTGAGAAAAGAAGAAGACAAGAGGGAAAAACCATCCTACACTTTATCACCAAAAGACGTCGCCTTTCTACGCGATGTTCGTCTCCTCCGCTTCCTTCAAAGCTCCCGATCCAAGCTCTTGAGCAATTCCCACTAGAAGAGGTCTTCTAAGAGAGGGATGAACGTGGGAAGGAGAGGGGAAAGCCTCTGGACGTTCTAGGGTTTAGTTTTCAAAAGCACAAGCCTAGACTCTATGGGTTTATATAGAGTTTTTAGAAGATCTTTGCCCAATCAATTCTACCATATCTTGGGCACTTTCCACCAATGGGAGAGTCCCTAAATCACCCTAGGAACGTGCAATACAAGTCTAGTTAGGATATGGCATCTTTCCCAAATAAATCCGTCTCAAAATAAGTTAGAATTCGCCAAACCGCTACTGGCGATCGATCGTGCAATACGGCGATCGATCGTCCTGCGCTGTTTACAAACTGCGCGATGGAGCCGATCGAAGCCGATCGATCGAGTTCCATAAGCCGATCGATCATTTTTAGCGCGATCGATCGTTTTTATTCAATTTCCCATATCTTTTTACTCCGAACTCCAAATCACACAAAATTGGTGTCGTTGGAAAGCTCTTCTCACCAACTTTAATTTAAACAATGCACTACATGGTCAAATCAATCATTAAGAGGGTCAAATTTCAGTTTTAAGATACTTACTAATTTTTCGGATGTTACAGTGGTAGTGCCATATCTCCCATGTAGTGATCATAAAAATTCTCAAATGATCTTCTGATTGCATGTCACCAGTTGGGTCATGGGAAGAGTTATGTAAAGATTTTACACATTCCCAAATATCATTGAATTGGTGGAGGGGATGGCCATGCGTAATTTGCTCCCATAGCCTGTTAATATCTGGACATGAAATAAATAGGTGTTGGGGGCTTTCTCTAGCTTGGGCGCAAAATACGCATTTGCTGGGTGCTCCACCCATGCGACTTGATATTAGATCAGCAGTGGTTAGGCCCCCTTGGCAATGCTTCCATGAGAAGTGTTCAATCCTGTATGGGAGATCCTTGCGCCAAATGAGATGCCACGGGGGTTGTATTTGAGATTGGTTCTAACATTAAGATAAGATCTGGTTAGCCAATGCCACGGTGAATTTACCCACGGGGTGTATTTCTATATAGGCTGATCCTTTGTTTCCACATTAATAGGAATGGAAGTAATGGCATGAATAACATCAGTGGGTAGGAACAGTGTTACCTTTTGAATGTCCTAGGAGTTGGTGGTTGTGTCTATGAGGTCAGAGATGAGTATCATATTGTCTGGCCATTCCACCTCGAAAATCTAAGGGTCGGCATGGGACGGCCACCAAGATGCATCGTTTATAAGAATTGTTTTGCCATCTCCAATAATCCAACCCAAACCACGGTGAAGATCTCCCATATAACGGAAGAAGCTCCTAGCAAAGCCAGAGATCACTTTCATAGAATTACCATCCCCTAAAGAAATGGCCTTTGTATATTTGGCTTTGAAGGGCTCTGTCCATAATGTCTGTTTGCCGATGAAAATAGTCCAATGTTGTTTGAGCAGCAGGGCTTTGTTGAATATGGCCGCTTCTCTAAAATTTAGGCCCCCATAGGACCTGGGCTGACATAAGGTTTTCCAGGTTAAAGTGTGGATCGACTTCTTGTCTTTGGACCACCAGTAGAACTCTCCAGCTTTTTTGTCAAGGAGGTTACTTATCGACTTATATTTGCATGACAGAGAGGGTGTGTATGGGTTTTGCCTGGTACACAGTTTGAATGAGAGTCATACGTCCGGCTTGGCTCAGAGTTTGGGCCATCCATCCTGAAAGGGATTGATCAATAGCTTCTATGATGGGGAGGCAGTGTTGCATGCGGAGAGTGCCTTTAGTGACAGGGACTCCCAGGTAGCTGTCGAATGCAAACGTTTGGGCAGGGAGTGCCAAGATCTCCTTGAGTGAGCATCTTGTTGCACTTGGGACATTGGGACTCCATAAAATTGAAGTTTTTGTTGGGTTGAATTGGAGCCCAACAATGTCAAGGTAGGAGTTGAGAATGTCCGCCGTGTTCCTTATATCTTTGGATTTTGCTCGACCGAAGATGAGGATGTCATCGGCATACATGAGGTGTGTAATGGGTGGGCTTCTTGGGCTGATTTTGATGTTGTGTATGTCATTTTGATTCACTGCATGTTGTAGGTGGCCGTGTAAGATTTCCTACACCAAAATAAACACATAAGGTGAGAGGTCCCCTTGGCGAATGCCGCGGTGGGGTTGAATGCTGGGTCCCAGATTTCCATTGATTAAAGTTTTGTAGGATACTGTTTCAATGCATGCCATGGTAAGGGAAATCCAGTGTAACACTAAAAAATTGGTACGTTAACTAAATGTATCTATTTTAAGAAACTCGTCTAAAATAGGAAAGTTTCATTCCCTGATTTGATTTCTGGTTTTGCAATGTGTTTTGATGTGTTATTTGATTTAATGATGTGATATAATTTGTTAATCGCATGGCTAATAGCAGTAGAAAACCAGGACGCGAGGGTTGGTCCTGGCGCTGGGCACAACCTGGCGCTGAGGCCAGCCTGGCTCCAGGGTCTGAGAACACCTGACGCCAGGAGTGGGGCCAGGCGTCAGGGCATGTGTTCAGTGGTTTACTCTTAATTAGTAAAGTGAATTTGGTTTTGATGTGTGGTTAGTGATGCACGCGTGTTAGTATGATGAGTAGTGCAACCGCGGGACGTCAGAGATCTGTGCGCGTAGGACTCAAGCCAAGACGCAAAGACCTGGGCACTGAGCCACATGGCACTAGCCCAGGGGTGATTTATGAACGTGGGTAACCTTGCCATAAGATGATCTTTGGATGGTGGGAGTGATCTTGAGTCGGCTTGAGTGAATCTTGGAGCAAAATCTACGATTTGACCTAATAGCGGTAAATATCACGCAGGATCGGGAAGTATCAGTTCAGTTGAGATAATTAGGGAAGATAAATCTTAATTAAAAAGAGATAAATATTTTACTTTTTAATCAACCAATAGGAAGGGGACATCTAGTTGGTTGGCCTAGATATGGTAGTTTCCTAGTTTAGTGCTGTACTATTTCTGTGCTGATTAAGATTGTAAGATCGGCCAGTACTATTTCTGTGCTGATAGTCAGTAGTAAATAATTCATAATTAATTCAAATAAAATTAGAAAAATATAAAAATTAGTGGGATTAGAAACTAGGCTCATAGAGCTAACTCCAATAAAAATTTCAGAGTCCAATTCAACTGTACTGACCGTAGGAAAGAGTCGGAAGTGGACTGTTATGCATATGACAGTGTACTGTAATTATGATTAAGATAGTGAACGAATCTTGAAATCCTAATTAAATGAGGAAAACCCAATGGATTAACATGGATGAACGTCCCCTTACTAATGAGGAAGAGATTTTAATTGGTAGTGAGAGTTTGGATTAGGAAGGAGTCTTGATTTAGAGATATCCTAGTTGTAGTAGTTTTTGGTCTATATAAGCACAAGAGAGAGGTTGGCTCGTATTTTTCAAGCCAAATCCTTTGTGAATGTCCCAAGACTTTCTCCTTCTCCTTCTCCTTTGTTCCAGTAAGCTTTACACCTTTTTCCTTCATCTCAAGAGTCAACGATCGGAGCGTTAAATGGCGGCATCGTGTAGAGGAATCAAAAGCCTTCGCGAGGAAGCAAGAAGATACTACGTTTGGACTAGGTAGGATGATTTTTCCCACACTCTTGGATCTGAATTTCATACCTTGTTCAAGTGCTTCTTGTGTCAATATATTGATTTATGATTGTAAATCTTCATGAGAGTCAATCTCTAAGTACCAATCTTTTGAATTAACCCAGTTATTACGTGTTGTTGCTCAATCGTGTGAACCTTGATGTTCCAATTCCTATTTGTTACACATGCTAGCCCAATGATGAGAAGTTTGAATTATTTGGAGTCCTATTTGAAGCTTCCTTGTGTTCTTTGGTCTCTGACATTGCTGTCCAAATTTTATCGTCCTTAATTAGTTGTCTAGTTTGCCTATTCAACTAGAAAAAGGGGTATGTGTGTGAGATGAATTAAAATAATGAAAGTACACCTCAATCCTTGTAAATATTATGATATATCATACCTAATAAAGTTCTGGAATAAGTAAGATATGGAAGATATTCAAGTATACTATGTATTATTGAATGGATTATGGGGTAAATACACTCACAATTTGATTAGAACTATGATTAAGGGTCTCGGCTAGAACTATTTCTGCACTGACGACCTTCATTAAAATATTTGTAACTAGTTATATAAAAATCATAAAAATATGCTGTTTATTGGGTTGTAAACTAGACACATAGGAGTAATCACAGTAAAATTTTTAGAGTCTAATTCCTTCTGTTTTGACATTGGCAAGGGTCGGAATTTGACTAATATGTAAAACAAAACACTATATTTATGTAAAGGTTGGGAAAACTTTATCAAAACAATAGCCTATACTATAATAAGTATACTAAGAACTTTATATCCATTATATAAGACTTTAAGTAATATTACAGTAGGATGGACTAAGTATAATACTATAGTATCATGGGCTAAATGGTGAGTGGTTTGGCGTTCATCAAGTCTTATGTGTTTCCACTGGTGATATTGACTCGATTCGTGTTTCCAATTGGAAACCGAACCATCTATTTCTATTTGATCAATGCGCTTCCATTCGTTTGAGAAACTTCAGTTGACCTGTTATTGAGTCTGTTTGAGTCAAGTCCTTCTTTTAAACCAGAACTTGATATTCTTCATGATATTACCTTGAGTTTTCTTGGAGTCTTGAAAGGCAATTCTTGATAAGTCTTACCTAGGGCTATGCATGCGTAACATGGTCATTGTTGAGAGTCTTTGCTATTCTATTCATGCTTCAGAACGTGAGTCATACGTTCTTAAGAGTCTTTGCTATTCTATTCATACTCCATGAGTGAGTCATTGAAGTAAGAGTCACCCTATTCTCAGAAAGTTAAGACCTTCGCTATTGTTGAAATATTGTCCAGTTTGACATTGACCTATTTCTCCACTAATTGTTCAGTGGAATCATAGTATGCTCACGAGCCATTGCTAGGTCCAGCGTGACCTCCCGATATTTATAGAATTTTGATTCCTTATTGCCCGAAGGGAGGCAAATATGTACGTTTAGGCTGTATGATATTACGGAAGGTCTGCAGTCTCCGCCCATTGTGCCCGTAAGCACGGATGGGGCCAGCATGCCTAGACGCGTGGCCGGGTTCCGAAGGGAGAACCTCTAGCATGATTCTGGTATATTTTACCTTTTGCGAACGGTAAATTCAGCGAGCAGAAATTGTAACTCCTTGCACTATAGATGCCTGGAGCCTTTGGTATTTTGACTATTCTCTCCTTACACCGGTATTTGTTTGGAGTCGTATAATTTATTATCCTTGCTCTATACTTGAGAGTCAGGAAGCGTTGATGTTCAGAGTCTTGGATTATAATAATTTCTCTCCTTACATTTTGGATGTTTAGGAGTCTTCATTGATGCTGTTATTTCCTCTTATAATGAAATTCTTGTTGCTCAGTTCAAATATTCTTGATTATTCAAGTGTCTCATATTAAACCCTACTCTTTGTCCTATATTGTATTCTGTTCTTGTGGGTTTTTGCATTCTACTGGGTATTTCTTCGGAATACTCATGCATCCTCTGATGCAGGCATGAAGAAAGTATAGCTATGGCAAGTGCAGATAATGGAATACTTAAAGACAGTCGTGGAAGATAAAGCTATCTTTATTATTTTAAATTTAGTGTTAATATTATTGGCATGTTGGCCAAAGCATTTTAATGATTTTGATTTTTAGTTATTTTAGATGACTTGTATTATGGATTAATTTAAGATTATTAAGTTCTCATTTCATATGTGTTAATGATGTTATTTAAAGGCTCAGTTGTGTTATGTCGAATACACATCTATTCATGGTGATGTATTAGACGGGATGTTCGAGTATTCGGTCATATCTCAGGGTTTCTGGCCTCAAACATACTCATGAAAGAAAAAAAAATGTCTTCCGCACTCCGACGAGGCCGGGAATTTTGGGGCGTGACATCCAGTGAGGGTGGAAGCCGTATGCACTCAAAGTTTCTCTAATAGTATCCCATCTGAGGCAGTCATATGCCTTTGATATGTCTAGTTTGATGGCAAACAGTCCCCCCTTCTCTTCGAATGTGGTGTCTTTTGGAGTTGATGGTGTGGAAGACCTCATTAGCGAGAATGATGATGTCATGGATTGATTACCAGCCACGAATGCGCTATGAGGAGTGCTAATCAGTGAGTTCATTAGGGGTCCTAGTCTTTGCACCATCAACTTTGAAATAATTTTGTAAGCAAAGTTGCAAAGACTTATTGGTCGATAGTGGTTGGGCTCCGATGCATCAGAAGGTTTATGAATCAAGCAAATGTGGGTACAATTCAGTCCCTTGGTGAATGATGCTGTCCAGAAGAAGTGGTCCACTATATGGAATATGTCATCCTCAATTAGTTGCCAAAATCTCTTGAAGAAGAATCCTGGGACTCCATCTGCACCGGGACTATTAAGTAGTTCTTCTTTGGTGACTGGTGCAAGCAGGGCCTCATTTTGGGTTGGAGTAATCTTGCAGTGTAAGAAGCTAGCAATGTTGGGAAGGCAAGTGGGCAGGGGAACCTCATAGAGCTTGGAGAAGTATTTATGGAACTCAATGTGGATGTCTTTGATGGCTGTGAGTGTCTCTCCATCATGAGTCCTAATTTTGTTGATCCCATTCCTAGATTGTCGGTATTGAACTTGACGGTGGAAGTACTTTGTATTTTGGTCCCCCAATAACCTCCAATATGCTCTGGCTTTTTTATGCCACAAGTTTTCCTCTTGGGTCATAAGATTACTATATGCGCCCTTCAACTCTCGAAGACGGGTGCTGTGGGTATAGGAGGGCGAGTGCTGGCATATGGCCTCAGTTGCTTGTATTTGCTCCAAAGTTTTTTTCATCTGCTCCTCGATGGATCCATGATTGTTTTGGATCTTCTGGCTGTGTACAGGGAGTTTCGAAGTTTACTTACCACTTTAAATGATGGGGACCCACGAGTTGAACTTTACCATGCTTGAGTAACAACCGGTTCAGTCTGTGGGTCAAGGAGCCAATGGTGCATGAATTTAGGGGGACGGAATAGTGAAGGGGGTATTGGTTGGGAATGGAAGAGAATCGGACCATGGTCTGAATATATTATAAGAAGATATTTGACTGAGGCTCTGGGGTAAGAAGCGCCTAATCCATGTTGACAAGAACACGATCCAGGCTTTTGTATTGGCGAGTATGGTCATGGTGGTTGTTGGTCTAGGTGTATGGGGAGCCTATAGAAGGTATGTCAGTTAGGCCATTGGAGTTTATGAAGTGCTAGAATTGGAGCATTTTGTGAAGATTGGAGGCCCGAGGATTGCTGGTTTCAGAGTTGTCAGCTATGGCGTTGAAGTCTCCCCCAATAACCCATGGTGACTGGCATGAACACATGTCCTGAGTTAATAGCTCCCATTATTGTTGTTGTATGTTCAACTTATTTAGAAGAAGCGTGAAGAAAAGAGAGATTCCAAAAAAGATTATTTTCATCTATAATAATCAAGTGTACACACCATGGGAGTTCTTTAATCATATACACTTGTAGAGTGGCAAGCCAAAAGATCCAATATCCCTCCTTATGAGGAGCGGAGGGGATAAGATAAGATTTGTACAATCTGTTACGTCTAATATATCTAACAAAATGATGGTCAGGGTCAAAGGTTTCAGATAGTAGCACATGCTCTGGTTTATAGCGCCTAAGGAGCATGGCGAGATGAGTTTGAGTATCCCTTCGGCCAATGCCGTGGCAGTTCCACATGAGAGTTCCACATTAATAGTTCTATTTGCTTTTTCAAACTAAACCAATTTTGAAAAAATAAATGTGACTATTAAATAAGATAGAATGAAAATAAGGTTATTGAAAGTTCGGGTGAATGTTGACATAATTCTCAAAGTTTAGTGTTTTGACTCATAATTCCCAAAGTCATGGACTCGGTTGCATCTAGGGCTGGGAAAAACCTACCCGACCCAACCCGACCCGACCCTATTGCAAAATAGGGTCGGATGCGGGTTTGAAAATTTTACCCTATTTAAAATAGGGTTGGGTAGGGTAATTACCCAAATTACCCGCACAACCCGACCCCAAACCGATGTACTTATTATAAAATATTATAATATACGTTTAATATTGAATATTCTAATTTTTAAAGATATTTTTATTTCTAAATCACCAAAAACCTTATATTAACCTTATCAATATTAAAATTTAGTCAAATAAAAGTCAATTTTGACTTTTTAAATACTAGATTAGCAAATAAAAATACTTATTTTATTTATTTTTTTAAAAGTAGGGGTCAGGTCATTGCCCGACCTGACCAAAGTAGGCTTAGGGCCAGCCATTCTTGACCCTACTCATAAATAGGGTTGGGCAATTACCTGACCCTATTTAGGTAGGGTAAAAGGTGACCCAACCCTATTTTACCCAACCTGACCCGATTCCCAGCCCTAGTTGTATCTGCTTGCATCTGTATTTGAACCCACGATAGCAATGAGATGTGTTTAAGCCCATGCGATAGTGCGTAAATGTGTTCAAACCCACGATAGAAGGTAGCGGCTTGACGACCTTACAACCACGATGGTGTGAGGCCTAATAAGAGGAAGACATTATTAGAAACTCAAGCTGCCCATTCCAAGAAGCACATTAAATGCGCATGATTTGTCTTCCTCTTATTGGTGCCTCACAGCATCGTGGTTATGAGCATGACAGTTTTCTCATAGTTGTCTTCCTCTAATTGGCGCCTCACACCATTGCGGGCATGACAGTTTCCCGATCTGTCTTCCTCCAGCTATGAGGTCCTCACAAAGAATTCGAAGTCGAAGCAGCCGAAGGGCAAAACCTAAACTTTTGTTATTTTGGGCCAAATTGCTGGAAATTTGGGAATTTAGCCAACATTGGCCTGCACCGTGTTAAAAGACTCATCAGATCATTGTTTTAAAACCGGGTTCGGGGCCCGACCCGGTTTGGTGACCGGGTCAGGCCAACCGGTTTGACCCGGTGGGTCGACCCGGGTCAACCCGAATGGGGGCCGGATATCACAGGGGGTGAGGGGGAGACCGGGAGAGGGAGAAGAGGTCGGGGGCGAGAGGGGAGGGTCGCCAGGGCGGCACTGTGGCAGGGCCACAGGGCGATGGCGGTGCGGGGTGACAATGACGGTGGGGGGAGGGAGAGGGTCGCCGGCGACGGTCGAGGGAGCGGAGGAGAAAACCAGAGGAAGAGGGGAGGGAGAGGAGAGGGGTGGGGGGGGGGGGGGGGGGGGGGTCGCCGGGGCAGCACCGCTGCAGGGCGGGGGTAGGGCGACGACGACGGCGGGCCGGCGAGCGTCGACGGCGGGGCGGCATGGCAGGGCGGGTCAGGACGACGGAGAAAAGAAGAGGGAGCGGAAGTAAAAACCAGAGGGAGAGGGAAGGGAGAGGAGAGGGGTGGGGGGGTCGCCGGGGCAGCACCGCGGCGGGGCGGAGGTGGGGCGACGACGGCGACGGCGGGGATGGCGGGGACAACGGGGCGGGGCGACGGAGAAAAGCAGAGGGGGCGGAGGAAAAACCAGAGGGAGAGGGAAGGGAGAGGAGAGGAGAGGAGAGGGGTGGGGGGGTCGCCGGGGCAGCACTGCGACAGGGCGGAGGTGGGGCGACGATGGCGACGGCGGGGATGACGGGGCGGGGCGACGGAGAAAAGCAGAGGGGGCGGAGGAAAAACCAGACGGAGAGGGAAGAGAGAGGAGAGGGGTGGGGGGGTCGCCGGGGCAGCACCGGGGCAGGGTAGGGGCGGCGACAATGACGGCGGGGCGGCGATCGTTGACGGTGGTGGGGGTGGCTCGGCGGGTGACGCCGACGGGGCGAGGGGACCAGGAGGGAGGACCCGGTCTGTCCGACCCGGCCGGTTCCTGGGTCAACTCGGCCGGGTCGCAAATAACCCGGCCGGGTCTTTAACCCGTTTCAGCCCGGTCGACCCGGCCCGGAAAATTAACCCGGTCTGGTCCAACCGGGTTCAACTGGCCGGGCCGAACCGGGCTTTAAAACAGGGCATCAGATTCATAAAACCTGTAATTTTAATTATAGCTTTCCTTAAATGAGCTAAATTTATTAGATCCAAGGCCAGTGAAGAAAAAGAGTCTCTCTCGGTCTCCCAATCTTTTTTGTCTTGATTCTTGAGAGAGTAAATCCAAGAATGTAATTTTGGACTCGTCTTTTTTTCAAATCTAGATGAGCTTGATTGTACGGAGGGATTAGCATGGCATAGTTAAGTGGCCAATGCCATTTAGGGTGGGAAAAGTCTATTCAACATTAGGGCCTCCATACTTGCCAGCTGAGAAGTTATTAGATACGGCGCGCAAGGGAACAATTGGTGATGAGCACATTGTTCCCCTACGCGCCGTACCTAATAATTTTTCCATCCCAACTACATTCAAATCATTTCCAGAACATAATCAACTAACAAACCAGTAGAAGTAGATAGGTCCGTTTGAATGTTTTACACGTTTTTGTACATAGTCAAGGTCACTTACACTGAATAATTTCTCCCTAAAAGCCCCCCTCTACAAACCCCCCCCCCCATAAACCCTAAAATCCCAATTTCCACATACATCTAGAACCTACTAAAACCCTAATAGCTCCCCCAACAATCCAGTCTCTCGCTCTCGCTCTCGCTCTCGCTCACTTCCCTCCTCCGCAAGAAACCGTAAGAGACTGCAATGGCGAAGCGGCTCATCCCGAGCCTGAACCGCATCCTCGTCGAGAAGATCGTCCCCCCCCTCCAAGACCTCCGCCGGCATCCTCCTCCCCGAGAAGACCAGCAAGGTAAAAGATCCCCCATTTCGCCCAAACCTCCCATCTTTCTCCCACTTCAATCTTGGCCTTTTCTTGATTGTTGGCCTCTTTGTGCAGCTGAACTCCGGCAAGGTGGTGGCGGTGGGGCCCGGGCGGCTGGACCGGGACGGGAAAATCATCCCGGTGGGCTTCAAGGAGGGGGACACGGTGCTGCTCCCGGAGTACGGTGGCACGGAGGTGAAGCTCGGCGACAAGGAGTTCCACCTGTTTCGGGATGAGGACATCTTGGGCACCTTCCATGATTGATTAGGAGTTTACTTCTCTGTTTGTTTCATTTAGTTTGTCTGATTTCTATGCGTAAATGCGGAAAAATGTGAACTTTTTGGTAGATGTATCTGACTAGTTGAGAATTCAAGGAAAACGATGAACAACTTATATTTTATCTAACTTCTTCACTATGGTTAGTGTGTATTGAAATGATTTTGGATTCTCTGTTTGTTTCATTTTAGTTGTCTAATTTATATGTCCAAATGCGGGAAAATGTGGCCTTTTTGATGGATGTATCTGACTAGATGACAATTCAAGAAAAAACGTTGAGCAACTTATGTATCTCACTTTTTTGCCGTGGTTAGCGCGTATTGGGATGATTTTGATTAATTATTGGCTTGATTATTACTAAGGGCTTAGCAAATTTGAGGTGTAATTATGTTATGGTTTATGCTTTGATTCGCAAAGCCTGCATTGCTTGACGGTTGAGCATTACATTCTACGGATTGTCTTTACGGTTTTATATATCTCACTTTTTTGCTGTGGTTAGCGCGTATTGGGATGATTTTGATTAATTATTGATTTGATTATGGATTTTGTACGTAAAAACTTGCCACTATGTTTCTTTGTATGGATTTTGTACCATTTTGATTCCGATAAGAGTCAAATGCGGTATATAATCCATGCCGCCGACCTCAGATAGCTGGGATAAGGTGTATGATGATGATGATGATGATGATGATGATTGGTTTGATTATTACTAAGGGCTTAGCAAATTTGAGGTGTAATTATGTTATGGTTTATGCTTTGATTCGCAAAGCCTGCATTGCTTGATGGTTGAGCATTACATTCTATGGATTGTCTTTATGGTTTTTTATTTTTCTTAATTAATTGTCTGATTTTAAGGCCAAATGCAGAAAATTGAGAGTTTTATTTTAGTAGTTTGATTTTCATGCCTAAAAAGTGCAGAAAATGCAGCCTTATTGATATATGTATCTGATTTGTTGAGAATTGAAGAAGAGCTTTTAGCAACTTAATTCTTATATTTCACTTTTTTCACTATGGTTAGCTTTTGTTGGAGTGATTTTGGCTCATGCGCGAGGCACCTTGAGCAGTCGAATTTTAATCTATCAGCGGGCGTCAATTCAGGGGGCAGGTGATTTAGGACCACCCATCCGCTCCTTCTGCAGCTCACGCAGCTGTGACTCATATGCACTTTTTCCTTATGCTAGGCAACGCCTGATGTGATTTACAGTTAGATCCTACCGCTAATTTCTAGGCTTCTCACTTTCTCCCATTTTTGTTGACGGTTTTTTATGCCAAAATGTGGTAAATGTGGTCTTGTTTTTTAATTATATGATTTTTATGATAAAATGTGGAAAATGTGGTCTTTTTTATAGATGTATCTGACTATTGAGAATTGGAGGAAAAGCTTTTAGCAACTTAATTATTCTGTCGCGCTTTCTCACTATGATTTTGGAATGATCATACTCCTGTCTTATTTTAGATGCTCCATCTAGAAAAAAGGACAATGCTATTTTCATTGCTTCATATGGTCAATTTAAGTGGATTTTAAACCTCTTCTTCTCCATTTAATAAAAATTAATAATTTTTTGGATGGAGCTAAAAGGACAGAGTATTTATTTAAAAGTTAACATTAGCAATCTCTTATGCAAGAGCCGCTCAAAACAAAAAACAGGCTAAAATAGAAGGGTAAGATCCATGTCGTGGAACTAAAATTCTTGGGAAAATGGCCACTTGATTATGATGACGAAATTTAAGTCACAATTGTGCTATGGTCCATGGTTGTGATTGAAAAGTGCGTTTTGATGACTGTTTCATGGTTCCTGGTGCAAAAGATGAATGTGTTCGATGTTCATTTGTACAGCCAAAGTGAAGTTCATTTTTAATAATCAAATAGAAATAAGGGAAGAATTTAATGTGTGCATGGTGTAAATTTGGTTTAGCCAAATTCTTTATTTCATGATGCAGAAGTCAGTAGGATCACTGACTTCAACTTTCCTTTTGCATGTTTTTTGGGTTCTAATATATTCGAACATGGAGAACAATTGAAGTGATTGTTACTAATGCTACAAAATGGATTGATGTTCTAAAGATATCTTAACAAGTTGAAATCTGATACGAATATAAGCCTACTTATGCATATTAGTGTTTTATAATGTTTTGTATTGTAATATTTTATGTGTAAAGATAACATGGTTAGAATCAGTTATATTCTGCAGATTCAGTTAATCATTTATGCAGAAAAGAGTCAGAAGAAGTGGTTGTAACTGCCATTCCTAACCTCTGGATGGGGCTATGTATTTGTACTAATGGTAAAGAAAAAAAATGAATTTGATAAATAAATTGTGGAGTTTGAGTCAACTTGAATGTCTTGTTGTGGAGTTTGGATTATACTCGAAATAAGCCCTTATTTATTCTAGATTAAGCAATAATGTATTTGGAGTCATGGCGGATGAGGTACCACCACCACATCCCAAACTCAATCTGAACCAAATGTCAGACATTGTGTATCAACAGTCTGTTGCTTTGAATCGAATGGAGGAACAACAATCGCAATTTATGGATGAAGTGAGGCAATAATTTGCATCACTATCTGTATCTATTGCCAAAGCATCGTATGATCCCCTATTAAATCGATTGGAAAATACCCCCAAGTCATCTGTCAAGCAATGTCCGACAAATGAAATCACCACAACAAAAAATGGTAATGTTCGACAAATGAAATCAACAAAAAATGGCCCTAAGTAGAACTATAAAAGTATGATGGGGAAGAAGATCCAACTGGTTGGATTATGCAAACAGAACAATATTTTCTCTATTATCAGGTTCTTGCAAATCAACAATTGGTTATGGCTTCGTTCCATTTAAAAGGTAATGCTTTGCAATTTTTTAAGTGGCTTCAAAATACTAGGGAATTGTCTGATTGGATATTATTTACTAAAGCATTGGAAAAAATGTTCGTTCCAAATGAACTTGATGATCCAGAAGGAGAATTTTCAAAGTTGAGGCAAACTATTTATGTGGTAGCTTATCAAAAAAAAATTAGGATCTTATCCAATCGTGTGACTCGCATCTCTGATATGTTTTTACTTCATTGCTTTATTAGTGGTCTAAAAGAGGAGATTAAACTAATGCTTAAGTTGCTATGGCCATCATCCCTCACTGAAGCTATTGGACTAGCTCGCACCCAAGAGGCCAATGTTGTTGCTCATGCTAAATCTACATCACTGGAACCATTTGTTCAAAATAAGGTAAGCACTTCTTCAGATGATCTAACAGGAGCACCAAAAAAGAGAGTATCCTATGAAACAATGAAGGACCGACGAGATAAGGGGTTATGTTATTACTGCGATGAAAAATTTAAACCAATGTCATTGTTGTAAGACGCAGACCCTATTTCCCATGGATGGCTTGTTGGATACTTTTGACAATACCCCAAATTTAGAGCTCTCCATCATGGAGAAGGCCAGACTGCCAGGGAGTGAATGGCTGACATGGGAAGAATTTCCCTATGCAAATCCATGGGGGAGGAATTGATACGCATAGAAGGCTAATTATGCATTAGTGTTTTATAATATTTTATATTATGTCAGATTGTATTGTAATATTTCATGTGTAAAGATAACTTAGTTAGAATTAGTTATATTATGCAGATTCAGTTAGTTATTTTTGCATAAAAGAATCAGTTATGAAGTGGTTGTTGTAACTACCATTCGTAACCTCTAGATGGGACTATGTATGTGTACTACCGGTAAGAACTCGAAAAAAATAGGAATTTGATAAATAAATTGCAGAGTTTGAGTCAACTCGAATGACTTGTTATGGAGTTTGGATTATACTCGAAATAATCCCTTATTTATTCTAGATTAAGCAATAACGTATCAAAATCATCCAGTTTTTAAGATTACTTTGTTTTGTATAGAATGTACACGGGATACAGAAGTGGAAGTTAGGCATAGAAGTGGGACAAATGAGTATACTCACCCCTCCTCACCCGCTTTCTTTCCCCTCCTCCAATATGCAGAGTTGCGCAAATGTGAACTGCAGTTCATTCGATTTGCTGTGGCATTCATTGTAAATTTTGAACTTTAGATTCCCAAAAAGGCAATGCCATGTAAAAAAATGTTATCAAATAGGTCCGAAGTAAAACCATCTTTTGTTTCGTTAATCTTAGAATTTTACAAATGCTACACCATCGGGAACTACTAGAACAATTGATTTTGAAAATGAACTAATAGTTTAGTTCATTTTCAAAAACCATCTTTTTATTTGGCAAAGTTTAGTTAAAATCGGACAAATAAACAGCAAGAAGCGTCTAGTAAGGTATGATCAATAAAATTGGACGCACTAATAAGCGTCTTTATAGTATAAACCTTTGAGGTTGGGTTTCCTTTCTTCTTGTTCATGTTCTCTTTTTTTTTTTTGCTACAACTGCTTAAGGCAGTGTTCGACTCACGCACGGAGAACCTAAGTTTCTAAGATCCCCCTTGTGCGTGGGTCGAGATTCGAACCCAATTCTTCTCCATACAGGGGAGACTAAGACCAATGCACCAATGCATTTAGGACGGGCTGCCGGGTTGGGTTTCTTGGGAAGCTTGATACACTAGTAACCACTAAAAATACAGGATTGGCCTTAAAATTCCAGAATACATAATTGATTGGAACAGTTTTCCTTCTCATAGTAACAAATTGGAAACACTTATAATCGAAAAAAATAAATAGAAAAGATTGTAGATGTAATTAACATCTGATTAATTTGACATTGACCAACATGTCTGAGATAACCTTTTGCTGCCTTGAAAACTAAATAAAATCTAATACTATTAGACATGAGAACAATAAATTGGACATTGATTCAATATGTTTGGGATGATATATTGATAACTTTCGTAAGCAAATGGGACAGAGGGAGTCACTTGAAAGTGGTTAAATACAATCCAGTACTGTTAGACATAAAAACAATAATTACATAACTCTAAATTCAGCCATCTCAATCTCAGATATTTGCTAAGATCAGGTTGTCTAAGCTATATTTAGTAATAGACATCATATTTATGTATGGTTGGTTCCATCTTACTAAACTTAAAATAGTTGGGTTTAAAGCTAGCTTGGTCGCCATAAAGGAGAGAAGAAAAGATAATCTTTCCTTTTTCTTGTTTTCTTTCTTTTTCATCTTCTTTTCACTTCTTTTTACAAGCTTTTATCATATGACCTCGTTTCCTTCATTGATTTTCATGATGTAGCTAGTTCGATACTACAATTTTCCAGCAATCTATGTGAACTTTGCTTAGGCTTCCTTGAGCAGAAAGGAGATATATGCACTCATTTTTCTCATGTGTTTTTCCTTTTCCTTTCCTTTTGACTAGCCTTGATCATTTTGTAGGAGATTTCTTTATGTTTCTAATCTCATTTCGTTGTAGAGATTCATGAGCAATAATAGATAAATATTCTCACCCTTTCCCCATTGGCACATTTCTATCCTTTTGCCTCCAATCCCATCACTGTTTCACACTCTGTCCTTTGTTTTCCTTTATCTCCTATTTGCTACATTATTCTTAAATAATGAACTTAATTAGTCCTCTCATATTTTACCATCATCTTGATATTTGCGACATTCAAGGATGAGTTTGAATCGCACTTTATCATCTCACATCACTTTTTAATTTGCTTTGTCATAAACACTTGAGGCTTTCTTTCTCTCTTTTTGAGTACCCATCACATAAAAGAAAACCATGCCCCTTGCACCATCTGAAGGATTCAAGGGACTTTTAAGTTAACTGATCATAATAGCACTCTTCATAATTTTACATAGTGGTCACCAAAAAGACCAAAGGTAAAAGGGATGATAATCTTTCAATCCCTATTGGTCTTATGCATCCCATGACTGGTCACCAGGACAGGGTTTTGGGGTTCTACCAGGCAGAGCCCGTTTAACTGCCAGCGGCCTAGCCCGATAGTCGACCGGGTCAGGTTGAACCCAGTCCGACGGCTAACCATACCTACTATGGTCCGCCGGCTGGACCAAAGAGGTTTCATCTGCCCGACAGTGAAAAGCTTGTGATTATGACATAAGAGCCATAAAACTAAATTCCCTCATGTCTCCATCCATTTATATTGTGGAGCTTGTGATTAGACAATGCTTCATAAGTTAGCACAGCTTTGCTACCAGCACCTAAGCAAAGATCATTGTGTCCATCCTTTTCTGTCTTGCCCTTTGTCTCCTCTCCTTTCTCCTCAGCCTAGAAAAAGTTTCTACAGTCATTTTAACCTTGTTAAAGACAGGATGTGTAATTTTCAAGTAGCAAAAGAGAAGATATTTTATTCAGCTAAAATGAGAGAATACATTTGATTTCCAACCTATCACCATACAATTACAAAGGCCTTTGGGCTTTATACCAAGTGGCATTGGTCTTACAAGCTAGGGCATACTTCTAAGCATTCAGGGGCCGCCAACCCCAATGTCCTCCTCAGCTTGGTGATACCTCTTCCCATGGCATTGCCTACCACATATTGTAGCAATGCAAAAAGAACAGAGAAACTTCATCAGGAGCAGTGCTTGTGATACGTCACACATGTCATAACCTTTACACACCTTTTCTAATTGTCCCCCTCCCCCTAATTAGACTTGAGAAACCTCTCGGAGTGACTTTGAAACAGAAAAGTGGCAGTATACCTATATTGCCACTTTGGCTGCCACTTTAGCAATGTACAAGAAATCTCTACGCCAAGTAGGGAGAGGTGATGTGTTAGTGTACTTGGCTGATATAGGGGCTGTTTGGTTCATGAATTTAGCAGCAAATTCAGCTTGAATTTAGAGACAATTAACTGAATCTTGTTTGGTTCATGAATTTAGGAAGAATTTAAAATTCAATCTGAAAGAGGATTCTCCCCCAAATCTGGTTTAATTTGTGAATCCTTTCATGAGGAGATTCATTAAATTAAGACTAAATTATGAATTTTCATTTCAGCAACCAAACAACTTTCCACTTTACACCAATTCAATCTGAATAAATTCTCTCTTAATTAAGCTTTAAGGGTTGTTTGGTTGGTAAATTTTAATAAATCTAAGTCTTGATTAAGAGAGAATTTATTTAGGCTGAACTAGTGTAAAATGAGAATGTTATTTGGTTGCTTAATTGAAAATTCACAATTCACTTTTAATTTGGTGAATCTCCTCATGAATAGATTAGCAAATTAAGGGGTTGTTTGGTTGGCGAATTGTAATGAATTTGAGCCTTAATTAAGAGAGAATTTATTTAGGCTGTTGTTTGGTTGGTGTAAACTGGGAATATTGTTTGGTTGCTAAATTGAAAATTCACAATTCACTCTTAATTTGGTGAATCTTCTCATGAGGAAATTAGCAAATTAATCATGAACGGGAAAAAATCCTCTTTCAACCTGAATTTTAAATTCAGTCCAAATTCTTAAACCAAACATGATTTAGGTTACCCTCTCCTAAGTCATGCTTAATCTAGAGCCAAATTCACGAACCAAACAGCCCCTAAGCATGAATTGGGGGAAAATCCTCTTTTAGCCTGAATTTTAAATTAAGTCCAAATTCTTATACCAAACATGATTTGGGTTATTCTCTCCTAATTTATATTTAATTTGGAGCCAAATTCATGAACGAAACAACCCCTTAGATTCATTAAAATTCACTAACCAAACAGCCTCATAATCTTGCAGCCCCATTGCATTCTAAAACCATTCATAGAAAATCAATTCCATCTTCTTACTTGTGCTCATTCGTGTGTTACTCTCATTACACAACACATTTTCATGCAAAGGAAACCAAGTGTTTGGCATTAAAAGGCTTGTTTGTTGGGCAATAAGCCCAAAAGTGTTGCACAGTCGGCTGCCCCTCGGGCATTTCCTTGACAAGTCGTAGTTGCATGACCCTTCCATATAAACCCCATTAATAAGCGAAACACATATACTTGCGGACACGTATTGCGAGCTGTTAGATTGAGATCCAACAGCTTGTGACCGACAGCTTTTCAAGGGAGTAAATACTGGCTGCCACACCTTTTAATGCCTGCCAGGCGATCAAGATTGTGCGGCCAATGCTCATGCACCAGGCGCCTATAAACGGGTCTCTACACATGAGAACAAAGCAAAGGTGAATTGAACGTATTCCACATGTTGTGACTATGTTCCCTACATTGCATATCAAGCTGAAACCAAACTTCAAAGGACCATGAATCATGGCCCCTTAAATCGCCACCAATTCCCACATGATTATGAAAGATAGATACCAATCAATCTAGAGTACAATTCAGCTAATGATGGCCCATGGCTATTTAATTGAGTAATTACCAACATAAGTGCTCTTACAGTCCTACTTATTATACATGGGAACGTTATCCTATATGTTAGTTTCTAGAGACCAAATATGTATATTTGAAGAAATGAAAAAGTGATAGCCTAGCATACTTTGACAACAATGGACAAAGGCGGGTCTAGGAAACTTTAAATCCAATAATATATTTGACCAACATACTTTAAAGGGCAACATGTTGTAGCTATTTATGGTTCATGGTAAAAGCAAACTCATATCAGCTGCAAGTATTTCTAAAGAAAGATGCATGTGTTATCATGACAGGTCCAAGGCAGAAGTAGATTCAAGGTCTTCTTTAATGATCACAATAAAGTGATAAACTTCCATCATAATTTTGTTTAATATTCCTCCTAACTCAAACCAAGTAAAATACTGCTGATAGAAATCAATGAATGATAAAAAGAAGAAGGATGAAATGAAGTATAGTCTAAACTCAAGAGTCATATGTTCACACTAACCTCATTCTTTTCATATACTATATTATGGAAAGGATGAAGAAATTCCTCACCTTGTCAGACAACTTGGCATAGATTAACCATCTTGATCTCCAGCAATTTCTTGCAGCTTTGAACAAAAATAAAATAAATGAAGCAAGCCAATAAGATGGGGCAATGAGAATGCAGAGAGTTTCCACAGTTTACCTCTTGCATTGTCTGCACTTTCTCCCTCTGGTGAAACACGATGCTAGAAATTCTGTGTTGAGGGGAATGAAGCCTGGTCCGAAATCCTTCATGAGCATCATCCTCTTCCAGAGTGTGTAATGAAGAATTTCGAACCAGACAACAATCCCCTCAACTCTTCATATGAGAGAGAGAGAGAGGGTTGTCCATGCATTGTGTTTTCATGTCTTTATATACGTGAGGTTATGGGGAGTCAGATGACAAAAACACACACTTTCTAGTCCTTCTAACATGGCATTCACACTCGACTCTCAGTTTTCGGGTGAAGGAGGCTTTCCTTTTTTTTATGAAAAGAGGAGAAAAGAACAATGAAAGGTCTACCACTATACAGTTCCTGTTTGTTCTTTAAGAATAATCAGAGTTGAATTTTACAATTGAGGAATTCAAACCACGCATAGAGAAACCTGAAATGTTCAAGACTTGATTCGAGGTCAATGATTTTCTAACAAGGCTGCCTAGTAAAATAACATAACATGCTGCAGATATTGCCATTTTATTTGACTATAGACTTCCCATCTAGCTTATCAAAAATGATTTATAAATCACTTTTGAAAAATCGCAATCCAGTGGACGGTCAGGCGGGGTTTCTCGAATATGAAAGGAAAAAGTTAATATGCGCCACTGCTCATGCGTGTCAGTGTGCGTTGAGGCCTGAGAGCCATTTGATCAAGACATTAAGATATCACCTCAAGGAAAAGAATAATGGATGGACTAATTTGAGGTAGCTCGGTATAGTGCTATATTGAAGTTAACTCTTGATGTGTTTCAAATACTTGAAGTTTCCATGTACTCTCTCTTGGATCTTCCAAAAATCAGTATTTTTTAAGTAAATATTTGAAATTACCAATCAAATTTCCTTTTAAATTTCTGACTTGGTTTAAGGATCTTGACATTAAGATTTCTCCTCAAGGAAAGTATTTGTGTTTAGCTTTTCCACTAGGAAAAGGGAAAATGAGGGGAGGTGGACGGCCATTAAAAAATGGAGCTCATTCAAGTAGTGACATTCCAAGCTTCAATGGCAAGAAAACGAACCTGACATGCCCAGCAGTGAAGGGCACAGCCGCATAGTGAAAGTACTGTGAGGCTCTTCAGACAATGCACCTTTAGGTTCCACCTTGGACTGATTTCACATGCTTTATCTTTGTCTCTTTTTTAAAAAAAAAGTCTATTTCTAATCATAAATGTTTTTTATTTTTTTTATTTGAGGAAACTGTATGCCAATGGAATTCGACTTTGCAATTGGGACCTTTAAATAACCAGAACTGTTTTTGTGATCGAATTACAAAATAGATATACGAACTGTATAGGATCATTCTCTGGAATGGGCCACGAGAAATACAACCAGCCCGACTAAGGCAGGATTAGTATGTTCGTTACTAATTACATCGCATATTCTCCAAACCATTGTCACAAAATTCTCTGAATTTTACCAATTATTTTTCAATACATCAGGCGAATGTTTTCAATTCCTTGAATTTATAAATTTACGATTTTTAAACAAGTATCCAGAAATTTTATCTGAAATATTTCATAATTTACCGCATATATGCTAGGAAAAATAGGAATGCCATAGTATGTGGCTAGTTACATGAAATAGAGTCACATGGCTGCCCTTACCTAGACGAATTAGGTGCAGCCATTCAAAAGTATGGTCCATGTTTAATTTTCGGTCATGTGGCTTGAATCTTACTTTCTTTTTTTCGAACTTATTTGAATTACGCTGAACCAAACCGAATCGCTCCCCCTCAGAACTGAACTCCAATTCCAATATTATTCAATGTTATAAACCTGTGTATTATTTGTTCTTTTGTTGTCCTCAGTTTCAGCCTAAGATGGTGATCCGGGCCCAAACAGGTTTATGCAGGGACCAAGTTTCAAAATTGTCCACATTATAAGGCATTTGTGGAAAACGTAGGTAGAAGTAAAGCCTGCATCATGTCAAGACCAAGTAATGGAAGTTCCATTAAATGTTTAAATCAGGTTGTAGACTAGTCCAACCTTTAAAAAGAAAGAGTTGTCTAGTGACAGTTGAAGTCTATTCATGAACAAATATTAAGCTCCTAAATTAATGTTCCACAAGTAATATATGTAAATTATTGTTAGTATGAAACCCAATCGTGTATCTGAAGATGTCAGTGTAGATAATGATATGAGCAAAGAAAAGGGCAGAGAAATGAACATCAATATCATTGTCACCACATCCAAATTAGCCAGGATAATGAGATGAATCCTATCTTACCAATCTACTCCATGTCCTATGATCATGACTAATTAATGTTCGGGCCTATACCACATGTATTTTACATATTTTGCTTACATATTCTTTTCAGCCTTCTTATCCCTCTCTTACTGTTGAGGCAAGGGGCTGGATTCATTTCTGCATGTTCCAGTAGAAGTCAAATGCAATTTGCCATATCATGTTATGAGCACATTATGAAAATTCGCTATTCGGCAAGTCTGCAGGTGGCTGCTAGTTTTGATTTTGCATGGATAATTCAATTCCTTCTAACAGGCATATTCAAGCAATCCCAAATAGTGGGATCGACCGCTAAAACAGGGTGTAATTAAGTAATTAACTACTCACCCATCTTTCTTAATCCAAAGTATACTTTGGATTTACTATACCATGCCCAGAGGCACAAGCACCCGAATGCTTTAAATTGCTGCCTCTGTTATATACGCAACTCAGTGCCTAGATACTGCCAGAAAAATACTACCTAAACATTCAGTGTCCCGGCTATTTCTGACACTGGTATACCCAAAATTGCATTGTCCACTTGTATAAGGAACAATTGTAAGACAGTGCAACAATCTAACAATTGCGTCCATATGCTGATGATGATGCATGAACAATAAGAGCCAGTGCAACAAAAAACTGAGGCAACAATGTCACGGGCATCTCATATATTAGCTGCCACGTAACAGCCATAAAGAGTGATTCCATTACCCTAAGGTAATTACAAGGTCTCCCGCCACGATAAATGACACATAGGAAGTAAAAATCTTAGCAAATAAGTACAACAGCATTTATCCTAAGAATATATGTAAACATTAATTTGGCCCCAAAATTTATAGCAAAACAAACTCGATGCTCAATGTTAAATACAACATTACAAGATGAGATGAACAATTAGGTAATTGTCACTTCATGTAATGTACTCCTATAAGTAACTACAGAATTTACACTTCATATTTATATCATACAAACACAGTACAACAAGTTCTTGCAAGAGTTGCAAAAATAAAAACAAGTACAAAAAGAAGCAAAGGAAACATCAGACTGGCAGAATATTGAAAAAAGAAAAGATTAAATAAAGGCTATTTCTTTCCCCACTCACGATCAAACAGCTCACCATGTTACTCAATTATGACTGTGCTGCAATATCCACATTCGGCTGCTCCATTGGTTTCTGAGAAACAGATTTTGGACTTGCCCGCACTAATTTAATTCCAACCTTGGGAGAACCTCCATTCCTTCCATTAATCTGGGCTTTATGGTTATCTTCTTTGTACGTACCTAAACTGTGGCGGTTCAGCCTCCCACAAGTTGCTTGCCCATTCTCTCTCGATTTCACTGCATCACTGCAGCTCTTTCTACGACCCAATTTTGGAGATTTTGCACGAGTGGCTGGGATCTGGGAAAAGACAATGTTAATAGGTGCGCACCAGAGGGTATGTTTAATTTTGACAGAAAAACTGCCCGTCTGACCAAGGAAATAGAGCACCATATCTACACAAAAACCATAACTCCACCAACCCCAAAAGACAACTCTTCCTTTTTCCAGTAAATACAGAGTCCAACTGAGTTTGCAGAAAAGCTTGCATTGACTTATGTTGTATACATTGCACTGACTTAATACGCCATAACTATTAATGTTATGTTGACAAATAACAAGAGAGTTAAATATGGTGGAAATTTTACAACAGAAGAATACCTTTCTTAGCTCAACTTTTGGAGGCGGGCCTTCTTGATAGAAGCTTGGCATAGGGTTTGCCTTAAAAGTCATGCTCCTCCGGAGCTGCTTCAAAGCTGCTTCTCGCTCTTCCTGCATGACAGAATCAATCAATGACTCGTGGCTGATATCACATCTATGGCATTAGAAAGTGCTCACACAGAGAAATATCGTGTTTACTGCTAAAGGTAAAATACAGACAAAGTAGACAGAGAATATTTTGTCAGATAAACTCAAAAGATCCTCAACTGTTTAAAATAACTTATTCTGTAAAACTACTTTTATCTAATACATGAAATACATTTTTTTAGAGTTAGAGCAGGTACATAAAAATCAGGGGAACAAAAAAAAAGGAAAAAAAAAGCCTATGCAAACCAAAATACCTTGGTCCTTGCTTCACACTGGTTTTTTTCTGCCTCCAAAGCTTGATGTTTCTCCTCCAACTTTTGGTAAAACTAGACAGAGAAATCAAGCCTCAGTAGAGTGTTTCCTGACTTCCATCCAACATATGTACTTGAAAGCTGGTATTTTTTATCTTTTAATTTAAGTGACTTTACTAGAGCTTGTACGTTTCAGGACAAAAAGGTATGCTGATAGACAATACCTCTCTTCGCTTCTCTGCACGTTCACTGACCCTAAATGTAGGAGCACTTACCACAGTAATCCTGGATTTTATTGTTCGTATAGATGCAGCAGTACTGTAAGTTAATCATATAACCATATTAGTGCAAAAATAATGAATGCCTTAATTTACAAACATGAGAGAAAAAGAAAGCCTACGAAGAAGCAACAGAGCAAGCATCTTCCTCATCACCGTGCTTTAAATTATCAAGTTGCAGAGGCTTTCTTAGCTGCAACAAATAACAAGATGCCAGAGTTTATAATCATATTACAAAAAGTTTTAGCACGCCAATAGAGACTTGTCCATAAGTCTCTAAAATTTTTGTCTGCAGGCTGTTCAAACAAATTGTATATGTTTTCCTTAAACCTTGTGTACCTGAAACTACATTGACTACCAAACACAAATAACATATTAGTCCAATATACTGCATAATCAATAGCTATGCCATACCTGAGTCTTCTTTAGCCTTGGAGACTGAACATTTGTTTTAGGAGAGGTAGCCTCAGCTCCAAGTGGTCGAATTCCACATGATGCACGTTTATCTGTTGCCAAAGTGAAAGGCTGGGGCACAGTGCAATTAGCTCGAACATTTCCAGCTTTCATTGCTGGCTTAGTCGGAGAATTAGACTTCCTTTGATTGTTTAACAAGTCAACCTCATTCTTTACTGCATTTCCACCATGATCATGGTCTTCACAAGTGACTTTAGCAAAAGATGCATCTAAATCATCACGAGCACTTTCATTTTGGCAGCTATTCACATTCCCACCACCACTCAATGTACTAATTCCTTTGTCTTGGTACATCACTTTCGCATTTTCTGTATGAAGATGTGGGTCTGCATCCGCCTTGATCTGCCCATTGAATTCATCTGCTTCATCTTGAACACGAACTAAAATATTTGAAGAGTCACGGCCATCACCATTTGCATAAATTGCAACAGGATCCTGATCAGTAGCTATATCTGTAACTTCCCTGCCCATGTTCCCTACACAGAAGAAGAAACCAAATTTAGTAATCCATGCTGTACAGGAAAACAACTTGGCACATCACAATGTAGTCAATTGCAATGTATATATACACACTGATTTGCCAAAAAAGAATTGGCATTGGGAAACCCAAAAAAACACCCAAAGATTTAACCTTAAAATATAAGCGTGTAGGCATAAGCAAGCTACTAAACTGCTCCCATAAAGGTCAAATTTTAAAGACAAATCAACTACAACTCAACATATCACCTTAACACAAGTGATCCTTATGACATTTCAAAAGTAACGCATGAACCCCGAGCATGGAGTAAAATAACAGGTGTCAAAAGCACCTCCTCATATAATTAAAACTGGACCACAATCAAAAATGAAAATTTTATATAACCGTCAAAACAGACCATTTTCATTCTCTTAGGTCCATCTTTTTCATGAGTACATGAATCATGGTTTACTTTCTCGAGAATGAAGCCCAAAACATATCTTAAGAAAATCAATGACATGACATAAATAAAATTGTCTAACCAGTTCAAAAGAAAATATCCATAAAAAGTGACTATTTTCCTATCAATTAATGTTCTTTGCTACCAAAAGGAGGTCATTTGTGAATGTTAAAAGTATGTAGGAGAATGTTCATCTAGGCAATCTGGGATGGGGGTGTTGAAGTGTAATTCACCATTTGAAGAACAGTTCGCAACCAAGATCAATCAAAAATCAAAATGTTTACCAAGAATTTCCAATCAAATACATAAATCTAAGAAGCATCAAGAATATATTAATCCATTAAAGGCACATAATAGGAAAAAATGTTTTCAGAAACCTAGTTTGTTTTTACATTCCAAAGACATGAAGCACTACCTAAATAAACCATACATTGACAGAAAAACAAAGAGCCATTTTGCTTTCAGCCACCTTTTTCCCATGCAAACAATGAAAAAGAAACATAAAGATAACAGATAACAAATAACAGATAACAGATAACAAATTGCACAAATGAACTGTAGTAAAGAAAATCACCAAAATGACCATTCAAGTAAACAGGATAAAGATCCCTAGGCTACTTCCTTAAAAAATCCACGAGCTTTCCTACATAATGACAGCTAAAAGGGTTCATACGTATATGAAGAAAACAAACATCTTGCACAAAGCACTAGAAGATCAAAGAAATAGATGATTGCTAATGAGATTCCTAATCCTACTAGAGTAAAAAACAAACAATCAAAAAAATCTTTATCAACCCACTTGCTCAATCTAAGACTGCTCAATATGCAGCTCTTATAGCCAGATAAATTAATAAAAATAATTCAACATATTAGCCAAAAGAATACGAAAGGCAACAGGAAATACTGTATCAGGTCATTCATCATTCTTGTCGAATAGAGAGTATGAGAGAGACAGAGAGAGACTGCAGGACCCAAAAATCAACAATATACTGCATCAGAATTGACTATATATGAGAGCAAACTAGGCACTTTCACAAAACAAAGGGCAATAATTTCTTTGCCTGATTGACAGGCAAACGAAGCGCATTAAGTATAAATGAGATTTCCCCTTAATCCAGAAATGCCAATGTCAATCAAACAACGCAATCGCCAATTTACCAATAATTTAAGCAGGAAAGACGAAATTGTACAATAAATCAATACATGACCCCTTTCAATCGAAAGTTAGCTCCTCATTTTCCATAATTTTCCAAAATGATAAAACAAAACGATGAACACAAACAAATAAAAAAAACAGAGTGAAACCCAAAACCCATAAAGAGTTCCTCAGAATCGACTATATGACAACAAAGGCAGCGCATTTTGTGACTGATAAGATTTCCCCATTAATCCAGAAACACAAGAATCAATCAAAGAAGGTGATCGCCATTTTTACTCATTATTTAAGCAGGCATGACGAAATAGCACAACAAATGCATATAAATGAAAAACAACCCTCCTCGATCAAACCAGTACCAGAGTAAGAAAAACACAGAAGAATTCAGAAAGCTAGCTCTCCTTTTTCCACCATTTTCTGAAAAATGAAAGAACAAAAAGACAATAATAAACAAATAAAAAGAAGATAATCTCCAATAATTTAAGCAGGTATGACCAAAATTGCATAATCAATGAACATAGTAAATAAATTTTATAAAAGAAAAATACAGAAGAAATCAGAAAGCTAGCACTTTGGCACATCATTTTTCAATATTTTGATGAACAAAATAAATTACAAACAACATAATTACCATTTCACCAATAATTTGAGCACGTATGATCAAACCAGAACTAGATTAAAAATAAACCCAACCTAAAAAACACAGCAGCAATCAGAAAGCCAACTCCCCATTTTCCGTCACAGTCCGAAAATCAAACATGCATTTCCCAAATCAATCACACAATCAACCCGCATTGATGCAAGAACCACAAAGCAACAAGCTCGAATAAATCCAATACCTCCGATCAGAAGAATCATCAGCAGAACACCCCAATGCAACCACCCCAAAAATCCCAAGAAAATACTCCCCAAATACCCGATTTTCCAGCTTCCAAACCTCCCAAACCTCAAAAGAACCTACCACAGAACCGATTCCTCAACAACCCAGCACCATATCCACCACAGATCGAAAACCACCCAAAAAAAATTCAAGAAAAATGGAGGAAAATCGCGGAACTGAACAACCGCCAAACCGGCCGACACCGATCCGAGAACGGGAGGGCAGAAGTGCAGGAGAAGAGAGGCTTACGGTTGCGCTGCTGATCGGAACCCTAACCGCCGGCGGAGCTGCCGTCTGCTGCTGCCCTTCTCGGTCGCGTCGGGAGAGGGGGCCGGTGGGGTTTATAAAGGGAGGGGGTCCCAGTGGGTTGACGCCGTTATGTAACGGCGGGTTTTCGAACTTTTGAAAACCCTAGCCGGGGAAATTTCTTTTTTAAAAAATATTGGTGGGCCGAGTACACGTGGCGTATGGAAGAGGTGCCACGTTGGATGTTTGAGGGAGGGTGGGATTAATTGGAGCAAATGGTTGGCGGCCGGATAAATTTTGTGAAATTACTTTGATGGCCTTGGTCGGTTAATTGTTCGGTTTTTGCTTATCTAAAATAGGATTAGGGGCGAGATTAGCGGGAGAGTAAAACCTTTTTAAGGACAACATCAAAATCAGGTGGTCTCCAGCTTGACCGGTTGGGTCCAAAGTGAATTTCTCCAAACCCGGTCATCAATGGTCGGCGGTGGCTCAGGCGGGTTCGGCTGCCCCTGCCCGCTTGCCCCGACATGTGGCTCATTCGATCGTGATCCAATGGCTTGTGATGCACTGGGCGCATATGTTGGAGTATACGACTCATCGCATTTTAATACTTCCCCAATAAACCTCTTGAACATTGATCACCTAAATACAATAGGCGAGTAGGGATGATAACAAGTCGAATCAGCCAGCGAGTTAGGCCGGCTTGGTGCGATCGATCAGAACTTATGGCTTGAAAATATGACTTGGTGAGCCAATAAGGAGTCTGGAGCCAAGTTGGAGCCCCGCATTTCTCGACCTAGCTCAGCTCGATTTAGGTTAATTGAAATGTTTAAACCCTAATTGAGCCAAACTAGACCTAACCATAAGCCGAGGATAATCAGAATCTATAAACCCGAATCGAGTTGAACTATTGTAACCCCAAAATGAAGCTTATTGCATATAGTTTGAAATCAGATATTTTAAGTTAATTAAAAAATAATTATTTTGTATATGTTGGTATCATGTCATGTAAGTGGAGGCTTAGTCAACATTAGTAGTGGGAGCCAGTCTTACACTCAAGATTTTGGATACTGTGGAACTTTCATTTGGGTGTGGTTTTTAAATCCTAAGGGAGGCCCACATGCCACATCTCAATATCATAAACCCACTGATATGATGTTCTAGTGAGAAGCACGTCAAACCCTATTCCCTTCATGAAATCTTGTTGCTTACTTTTTATTTTCTCTTTTTGCTAATTACTCTTGCTCTATGTTACTCCATTTGGGAAAAAAAAAATTTCGCTGTGTTAATACTCCTTATGTTCAATGAAGCTAGTCTGCATTGTGAAATGGACTCTAAGGCACGTACAAAAGAAGAGAGTTATCCCCTTCTTCCGGTATTTTTGTTCAAAGAACAATTTAAGCTGTTTTTTTTTTTCAAATCTACAAGAGCTTCATTCGATGGAGGGAGTAGCTCTATTTGGATCAATTTAAGCTGCTAAATTATAGAATTTGATATTTTCTAAGAGGGTTCAAAACTTTAGATTTAAGTGGTTGGTCCCATCCGATAAAAACAGTTCCATCCCGCTGGTTATGGATTTTTGGGATAATTCACTAACAAACACCTCATCAGGTTCAAAATTCAACCATATGGAGCATCTAAAGTATGACTATCCTCTTTTCCAGGTGGAGAATTTAAAATAAGTGGAGGGAGTAAAATTATTCAAATCTAAACAATTAATATGGGATGGAGGAGAGTAACTGATAAGAGGGTAGTGAGTCAAATGTCAAATCTAGCAAGAGCTATGAATTTATGGTCCCTCGTCAAATCCGTGAGTTTCCTAATTGGCATTTTATGCGACGCTCCTCGACTCATTAGTCACTAGACTCTCCCTGTCTAGCCCCCACATTGATTTGTTCCTGCTAACCCCTATTTAGTGATGGACTAAGCACTCCACTGTAGCCTGGCTAGTTAATATCAGAGCTTTCATAATGCCAAGTACTCACTTCCCAGCATTTTTGGCCTTTCATTAGCGATATGTATTAGACAATTAACAAGCAATATTCAAGGATATATAAATGATATTAGATTGCCAATCAGCTAATATTATGATAAAACTTGATTTCTCATGTATATTACAAGCCAAGGAATATCATACGACTATCAGATATCCTTGGGCTAGTGATATTAAATATCAGAATAATATCTGTAGTCTAAATAGGTTTCTAAGATACACTTTCATCATTTGACATCCAGGCACACTTACACTAATCTTAAAGAAACCTAGATGAAGATTATGTTAATATAATATACAATAACGTTGACCTAGTAAAAAGTTTTTTAACTTGTATAGAAGTATAATAGCATCTGAAGATATGTATAGTAAACATATTATGCTAGAATTAGCATGCATTAAATGTAAATAGAACAATTAAGTATAGACTATATAATTCGATAATATATAGCATACTCCCTCCGGAGACTTTTAATAGATGCAATTGATTTTCACTAGTTCATTTAGAAAATCAATTGCTTCTATTAAAAGTGCCCGAAGGGAGTATAATATATCATGAACTAATTGAATCTCAAGAATTTTTATTTTTGAAAAAATAAACAAAAAATGGCCGATATATTACCGATATACCATCAGTTGATATTTTGAAGATGGAATGAAACATGTTATAGATATTTTTTTATCATATTGGCCATATGACATTACACGATGAAAATTGAAACATTAACTGCCTAGATTGAATCACAAGACTTCATCATGAGGCCATCCAAATTCTTTACCCCTTTCTCTTACCCTTTGAGACTCGAGAGAGAGCATCGACAACTGCTCAACAAGCAGACTGTCTTTCAGTCAAAACTTACAAGCTGCTTGTTCCTGGCCAGGCATGATATAATCAAGTGGCCCACATACATCCAAGAAGGCAGCCTTTTTCCTTGTTCCTGCGTTGCTTGTGTTTCAATAGAATTATTTACCTATAAAAAAAAAAGAGATCCTGAAAAGAGACTTAATTATAATGTGATAAAAAAGCCTTACTAATTGCAATAAATAGTAGTCTTGCCCTACATGTCCAAATGTATTTCATGTCCTGGAGCATCATGATGTAGTTAGGCGGAGTTCTGTAAGCTGCAACTTCATCCATGGTCTTTTAACAATAATAGTGGAACTACTTCTTGTATCTTGGTTTTTTAAATTTCTTGATAATGATGTTCAATAATCATTTATAGCTCTATGTTCTCAAAAGGTTTAGTAACAAATTATGTTCATGATGAGTTTACAGTTAGTTACCTCCCGATAGAACTTTTGGGCGTCATGATTTAGATGAAAATCAAACTCATTTAGCTGCAGATTCAAAGCCTTTACTTTCAACTATATATTCACGCTCATGAACTTTCGTATAATTACATTTGCCTAGGTTATTGATGACAATAAGGTTTAGGGCGTGTTTGGTCAAGATAAGTGCTTCTCTTGCAACCACTTTCTGCTAGAATATCCTCAGGAGGAGGATTAGGGGAAGAGCGGAAAAAGGTACTTGTGAGAGAAGCGTGTGAAAAATTTTGATGAAGGGAAAGCAATTTCGAATGAAGACTATTTTTCCTTCATTTAGCTTAGCCCCCAAATTCATTTGCTTAAAAAGAGAAGAACAATAGAAAGAGTATTAAAATGAGAAGACAAGAAAGAAATTACATCTTCCAACTTGCATTTGAGATGAGGGAAGGCCTCTATGGATTTAGCTTAATTATTAGAGGAATCTAAACTAAAGTTTTAATTTCCCTATTAATCCGAGCAAAAAGAATCTTTTTATGTTGATGTGCGCCAATAGAAAACATACAGTCTTGGTTTGTCTATTTGCCACTAGTTCGAAATAACACATCATCGTTAAAAAGAATGGTTCTCGGACTTCACGATAGGTACTTGAATCTATATGCGAAACACATGGTGAAGCACCGTTGTCATGGACTAGCATGGTAAAGATTTTGGCTGGTAAGATTGCTTCACCGTGTGTTTCATGTAGTACCATGGCGAAGCACATTGTGGGGGTTAGAATGCCATACAGACAGACTGCAGAACTGATAATGATGAATCTACTCCAAATCCCCTAACCGGACACAAGGGTGACCTACCTCTCTACTTCAAAGACGTCGTGTTTAGGAATTTAGAAGTCGGTTGTCTAGAGAATCTTATCGAGAATCTTATCGAGAGGAGGGTTAGGAAAGCGCTTCTCTTGCAGCGTGATGGGACATTTAATGAAAGGGAAAGCACCTTTTAGAATAGAAGAAGCCGCTTCTTTAACCAAAAGTATAGTCATTCAAACAAGGCCAAGGGCCCTCTAATTTAACCAAAAGCCAGCACGAGTTCTGACCAATTAAATGGCTGTCAACATAGAATCGTAGATATATGCATGGTTGGGCTTTTCTCCAAACTCAAAGCATCTTCATCAACTTTTTTTTTATGAAACTTCATCAACCTCTTCTTGGGAGATTGTGACAATCACGGAAAGATCAAATAAAAAATGTGCACTTCTTTTTTCATAAGAATATACTTGCATACATGAGGACACAACATTGTCCAAATGAGACATCTTTTTATTTATAAAAAGTTAATATGTGCTCAGGCTAACATGCATCTTCAGATCGACATCCGACATCCGACATCCGATGGCGCTCGAGTGCGTAGGCCCATGTAATCAAACCCATCCGCACCATCGGACCAAAATCTGGCGGCTTAGGGAAACCCGACGCACCATAACATACGTGAGCTGTGGCGCGGATATAGGTGATTTTATTTAATTAATTCATGCTTATCGTTTTGGAGCACGAGTGCACGACGTGACATGAACCCAACCTACCAGACAACGTGGGTCCCACTTGCCTAAAAGGTTCGTGATCTTACGTGCGGGATGGGGGTGTACGTGGTGTGTACGTGGTGGGCACGACAGTCAAAAGGGTCACCATCGTCCATGTTTTTCTACTCGGACAAGGACAAGTCCATGGCCGTATGCCCGCGCCCGACTATTATTCCGCTCTATTTGACTCTCTAATGCGGACCCCACAAACGGACAAGTGTCGGCACAAACGGAAAATTGCGTGGACCCTGTTTCGATCATGCCAAATGAGCCCTTTTTATATGTGCCCGATGCACGTGCGTCGGCATATATCAGGCACTTTTGGGCCGCACGATTAGAATCGCCCAGTTGGCTTTAATATAAGGTTCGAGTATGCGACCGAAACATATATGAATCCTGTTTATATGAGCCCTTGCTCATGCGCGTTATCATGAATCCAGGCATTGTGGCTGTAGAACTTTGATCCGACGGTGCACTTTAATACAGGGGTAGGCAGTTTCAATGATTGCCAGTCCCACGCCATTGGATCTTAATTTAACGTCATACATCACATCAGCTCATGCCGGCATTTGTGATTCCATACTCAATTACAAGTTTTTCCTAATTAACATGAACCCTTTTTCCTAGTCAATTCAATTTTTAATGTGTAATGGATATCTGTTTCTACGAGAAACAAGTTTCAATCTTCTCTTTTTACTCCCCCCCGATTACTTTTAACTGCTATAATTTTTTTTAAATGAACTAAAAATTTGATAACCCCCCCCCCCCCCCCCCCAAAAAAAAAAAAGTTGTCCGTGTCCGCGTCCGCGTCCGCCGGACACGCGGACGCGGACATAGACAATATACCAATACCGGAGCATGATGCATCACAATCAATTTCAAAGACCTTATCAAAGTCAGGTAGAGTTAAAATTGGAGTTGAACAAAGTCTGTTTTTCAAGGAATCAAAACTTTGTTGAGCTTCAACAGTCCAATGAAAATTGTTCTTCTTTAAGCAATTTGTAAGAGGAGCTGCTATAATAGCAAAGTTTCTTACAAATCTTCTGTAAAATGTAGCTAACCCCAAAAAGCTTCGTAATTGAGTCACTGTTGTGGGTACTGACCAATCACGAATAGCAGCAATCTTTTCTGAATCAACATGTATACCTTCAGCACTGATAACATACCCTAGGAAGAGTATTTTTGTGGTCATAAATGAGCATTTTTGGAGGTTGAAGAATAATGCAGTTTGTTTTAAAACTTCCAGGACAGTTCGAAGATGAATAAGATGGTCTTCTCGGGACTTGCTATATATCAAGATATCATCAAAATAAACTACTACATAGTGTCCCAAAAATGGTTTCAATACCTGTGTCATAAGCCTCATAAAAGTACTAGGGGCATTCGACAATCCAAAAGGCATGACCAACCATTCATACAAACCTTCTTTAGTTTTAAATGTTGTTTTCCACTCATCTCCTGGTCTGATTCGAATTTGATGATATCCACTCTTTAAATCCAGTTTAGAGAATACTTTTGATCCCACCAAGTTGTCTAACATATCATCTAGTCGAGGAATTGGGAACCTATATTTGATAGTAATTTTGTTGACAGCCCTACTGTCAATACACATACGCCAGGTGCCATCTTTCTTTGGTACCAACAATGAAGGAACAGCACAAGGACTGAGAGAGTCTCGGATCAAACCCTTAGACAACAATTCTTCCACTTGTTCTTGTAAAATCTGATGTTCTTTAGGACTGAGTCTGTAATGAGGTAAGTTGGGTATTGTAGATCCAGGTATAAAATCGATTGCATGCTGGATATCTCTCATTGGAGGAAGAGAATCAAAATTCTCAGGTAATAAAGATTGAAACTCTTGTAAGAGCTGCTGTATCTCTGGATGAAGCTGAGAAGTTTGTAGACTGGTTGTGGAAGGAGTTAATAAAGTGATAAAAGCTATCACTGCTGCAGCTTGTTTAATATCTTTTCCAATATTCTGTACAAGGAAAAGAGGCTTATGTTTCGGAATATTTGTTGCAGAATTCTGAAGAGAGTGTTGAGCTGTCTGATAATCAAGTCGACTGACAAATTTGGATGATTCTGCGCTGTTACTTCCAGATTTAGAAACACCAATGGAGAAGTGAGATTTTGGCTGCAATGTAATTTTGGTTCCTTCAAAATAGAAAGTATAAGTGTTCAGTCGTCCATTATGTATAGCTTCCACATCATATAACCATGGTCTTCCAAGAAGGACCTGACAGGCAGTCATCTCAATTACATCACATTCAAGCTGGGTTTTATAATATTTGCCAATAGAGAAGGGAAATATACACGATTGAGTGACAAGTAGTGGACCAGTAGCATTAATCCATCCAAGAGTATAAGGTGTGGATTTTTTTTGTACTGATAACTGCAATTTTGCCACCATACTTTTTGAAACAATATTTTCACAGCTTCCTCCGTCAATAATAACTGAACAAACTCTTTGATTCACAGTTCCCTGAATTCGGAAAATATTGTGTCTCTGATTCTCATAGGATGTAATAGCAGAACAAAGAATTTTCTCAATTACCAAAGTCTGAGGAGGTCCTTCATCCCAATTCAATCCTTCATCTCCAACTTCTTCTATTTCTGTCTCAAATTCATCATTTTCATTTTCAACAGATTCATCAGCTGAAATAGCCACTGCAGCTGTAGATTTACGAGGTTGATCTCTTAATGGACAAGTATTGGATACATGACCAGGTTGTTGACACCTGTAACAAATTTTAGGAGTTGGAAAGGCATAAGGATTGTGCTTGGGATTATTAACACCAACTGTAGTTCTGAAATTGGAATTGAGAGGAGGTTTCACAGTTGAAAGTGGAGGTTGAATTCTTTCCTTGGATACTGATGAAGATGTGGTATTGGACTCAAAAGATTTGGGTCGCGGGGCTTGAGAAGATTCAACATGGTTTCTGATAAAAGATGGTGTTCTGCTAGCCTGTAAAGATAATGTCTCATGCTTCAAAGCAGCTTGAACAGCTTCATTAAAAGTCCGAAGTGTTTGATTAGCTAATCTCAGCTGTAACTCCATCCTCAATCCTCTAGTAAATCGAGCAATCTTGAACTGCTCATTTTCTTGTAAATTGGTTCTAGCCACTAGCCTTTGGAATTCAGCCAGATATTCTGAAACAGAACAGTTATTTTGTCTGCAATCTTGTAGCTGTCGGAATAAGGATTGTTCAAAGTCAGTAGGTAAAAATCGAGACCTGATCATATTTTTCATGCGGGGCCATGATCTAATTGGATGTTTGCCTAACTGAGTTCTTTGAAACTGAACCTGACTCCACAAAGCAGCTGCTCCATGCTTCAATTTACATGTAATTATCTTCACTTTATATTCATCTGGAACCTCCATACAATCAAAATAATTTTCAACTTCGAAAAGCCAATCCAATAGTTCTTCCACATTCATCTGTCCGTTAAATGTAGACAACTCTAATTTTGGTCTGAATTTTGGTCTAATTTTGGTCTGAAGTTTGTAGGGGGGAAGAATTGACGCAGCAGGAATTTATAGAGAAGGATTCTGAAACAACTGAGCAGAATAATAACAGACAATTTGATGAAGAGCAACAGCAGAATTTTGAAGAATCTATAGCAGTTAGATTTCACAGATTTAATTCTGAATATGACTGTAATTGTTAACAGAAATGGACTTTACAGAATTCCGAAGATATCTGTCGACAGTAAACTTATTTGCTATTCTTTGTAACAACTGTAATTTGAACAACTGTAACTTTGTATTAATATGCAGCTATTACAGAATTGATTACAATTGCTCTTTTCTGTATTCTTTTCAATCAACAATACCACTATTACAAATACAACTCGAAGAAACTAAAGAGAAGGGAGAAAGAAAGATCTAACCCAATCTCAGGGAAGATCACAGCTGAAAAAAAATCAGCTAGAACAGAACAGAGCAATCCTGCTCCAAATTCAACAGCATTTAGCCACAGATTTCAAAAAAAAAAACCCCTTCTTCAGCATAAAACTCTCTCCTATTTATAGCATTCTGAATGCTATGAAATTCAAAATTCAAAGTCCTCCTTTTGGTGGGAAATCCGATCGTTTTCTGTTGTAACTAACTGAAATGGTGAAATGGTGTGAAGTTACTCAAATGCCCCTGCCATCGTATATATATGTTAAAATTCTATCTGCATCATCACTCCCCATAAGAAAAATGGCAACAAGACTGAGAAGCGGACTTCTTCCTGAACGGGGCAGGCGTGGGCTTAGAGCTTGTGAAGAGCAAGGTGTTTATCATCGGAGGAGAAGACCTTGACAAGGCCAGAGTGGCAGTCAAAGGCAAGGAGGCACCTGTCTGAGCAGAAGAAGGGGGAGTAGTTGGCGTCAGGGAGGGCGATGTGGCGGCTTTGGGAGGGTAGGCGAGGAAGTGGCGGTAGTAGAGGGCTACAAAGGCAAGAAAAGAAGAAGCAAAGAGCGGTGCTCAGAGGGAGAAGAGACTGGGGTTTGGGGTCTTAGATTATATATATGCTGGGGATACTTAAGTAAATATTGTGGGGTGTAAAAAGAGAAAAATATTCATATTGTTTATTTGGAAAAGTAGGGGACTTATGAGAAACTCTTAGTTTTTGACCCGGGTACAGAAGTAACGGGGGACATTATGAGATTTCAAACGCTCAGTCTTAGAGCTGATAACAAGCAGTCATGAGCTCTTCCAGACTTCCAGTACGGCCCGCTGGGCTTTTACTCATGGCTCAAAACTAAGCGCAAAACAATTTGTATCGCAAAAACGATAGCTTCATTCAGAATTTTGCTGCTTATTGAGCTTGTCAATGAATGCATGCTGTTGCAACTTGCAAATTGAATGCTATCGTCCTTTACCTTCTCATTTTCAACAACCAAATAAGACCCATATTTGGGAAGGAAGGAGCACACAAAAGCTGCAAGTTGATCTTGCTCTTAATTGAAGAACTTTTTCCAGATTTAAAATCAGTCTACACCATCTTCCAGCTGATTCTGGTTGGCCAGTTAAACTCTGAATTTGGCCCAAGTCCAAGGTATACGTTTTGTTTTATAGAGTGTGAAGCATTTTTTTATTCACTTCGTTAAAAACTTACAAACTTAACATTTTCCCGTTGAATTCAAGGCTTTTTGGCTAGTATCGTCGCAAAACAGGATACAAGATCAGTTGAATGAAATATTTACTTCCACCAAGAATTAGCTGGGGAGAGGCCTAGAGATGAAAACAATGGCGCGGGTTTTTTCCATGTTACCTGGCGCCACTTTAAATTTTCCCATATTACCTAATTTTTTTCGTGAAATTCCATATGGCCTAGAATCGGCATCTAGAGTACCGAAAATGCCCTTCTTTTAGCTGGGTCGTGCCTTTTCTATTCGAAGGGTCGTGTTATAGATGACACAAAAACCTCAGTTCGATTTTAGAAAGCAAAGACGGCGATTCCACTGGCGATTTCGAGCACCCCCCTCCGGCGACCGCCCCATTTTCATAGAATGCCCCTCTTCCCAAAATGTCCATCTTCCCAAAATGCCTTCTTCAAAAAATTAGCGATTTACGAGAGCATCCAGTTGAGAAAGAAGACATTCCGACGAAGCTCTATCCATCATCGCGATTTAAATCACCGTCGAGGCCGTCCAACCCGGAAAAAATAAAATTTCATGTCAGAAAATAGCAGAATTAGCAGGAAAGATGAAAAAAAATCTACGATGAAGAGATTTTGATATAAGAGCAGCAAGGAAGCCTGCCCAACTACAAAAATTGATATCTACATGTAAAGAAATATATATAAAGGTCACTCATTGGTGCTCGACCGCTCGTGGACATCAAATAAGAGGATAAAAATGGCAAAAGCGTGAAATACTCGTTGGCGAGCGACAAGTTCAATTTATATATCTTTCTATGATCTTAATGAAATGGAAGAGGAGGAAAAATAAAGAAGAATGTAAAAAATGGGCAAAAACAGATAAAAAATTAGCAAGTTATGATATTTTAAAGATTGCCGTAAAATCGTGTCGTTAAATACACGACCCTATTTGAGGTCGTGTCTTCAAAGACATGACCTTAATGGAGTCATTTCTCCATCCACGTTGTATGCTCGATTCGAGTCGTGTATTCGATGACACGATTTTACGACAATTTTCAAAATGTCATAACTTGCTTATTTTTTTATCTATTTTTTGCCCATTTTTTTTGCGTTCTTCTTTATTTTTCCTCCTCTTCCATTTCATTATAATCACAAAAAAATATATATATAAATTAAACTTGTCGCTCGCCGATAAGTATTTCACATTTTTACATATTTTCATCATCTTATTTGATGTCCACAAGCGACCAAGCCCAATGAGTGGCCTTTATATGTGTTTCTTTAAATGTAGATCTTAATTTTTGTAATTGGGTGGGTTTTCCCGCTGCTCTTATATCAAAATCTCTTAATCATAACTTTTTTTTGGCGTGGGCGATCGTCAGCTTTGGTCTAGATCGCCGCAACGTTCAAAGCTTTGCCGAAAAGCTTTCACTTTCTTCTTTCTTCTTTCTTATTTTTTCATTATAATATATCTTCATAAGGTAGAAGAGGAGAAAAAATAAGAAAGAACGCAAAAAAATAGGCAAAAACAGATAAAAAATTAGCGAGTTATGACATTTTGAAGATTGCCGTAAAATCGTGTCGTCAAATACACGACCCCATTTGAGACCTGATGGAGAAACGACTCCATTCAGGCCGTGTATTTGAAGACAAGACCTCAAATGGGGTCGTGTATTCGACGACATGATTTAACGGCAATCTTCAAATTTTCATAACACTCATTTTTTATCCCTTTTTGCCATTTTTTTGCGTTTTTCTTTATTTTTCCTCCTCTTCCATTTCATTAAGATTATAGAAAAATATATAAATTGAATTTGTCACTCACCGACGAGTATTTTATATTTTTGCCTATTTTTATCCTTTTATTTAATAATATCCACAAGCGATTGAACACCAATAGGTAACCTTTATATTTTGAGAATAAGAAAGACTTAAGTTACATTTTTAGAAGAAACATGCTCCTAGGGGTAATTTCGGTAGTTTTTAGGTCATACGGAAAAAACAAAGATATTCTAGGTAATACGGGAAAATGAAAAATAGCACTAGGTAATATGAAAAAGCCCCGATGGCGCCTATAGTACCTCAAAACAAGACCAGTGCAAGAAGAGTTACATTAATTTCAAATTTCAACAACGCATGTTAGAGTACCTATTCAGCCAAAAAAAATAAAAGAGTACCTGTAGCCTTTTTAAGACAATAGATCATGCATCAGAAACTGTAGTTAGTACTATCAAAGCCTATGTGAGAGCTTCGAAGAATACATTCATAAGCATCATCCAACATTGGTTCAGAATGACCTGAAAAATAACACTCATGACAAAAGGTTTTTTTACAGACACACTATTTGTTCTGTGAAGGAGTTACATCACTTCGGAGCTCTTTAACAATGTCTGCAAGCGCCTGTGGATTCAGGCCTCGCTCACAGAGGGCAATCAGTAGCGAAAGTGTGTGGCGATCAAGGCCTGTACCCAGAATGTTTGACATTTGAAATACCAACTCCAGAGATTCCTGAGCATTGCGTGCAGCTTCAGGATCCATCTGTGATTAGAGACCAACAAGAGTAATAAGCTTTCAATTATCCTAGACTGCTGCTGCAGTACACTACAATGAAATCAATGTTGCAAACCATTACTAGATCACTCAGATACAACACAATTCCTGGACAGATTTCATCTCCAGTTCAAGTGAACTGAAGCTGAAAAAAAAAAGCTACAAGGACCGACTCCAGAGTTCACCATATCAGTGTACAATATTTAAAGAAGAATGAACAGCACAGAGTATACTAGAAATATAGGAGACGAATGATTCACGAGTACAAAGATGATGAAGGAAGAGCTCCCCATTTGTCAGCGAGCCTTTCATAAAAATACATTCAAATTTACCCCCACCTTCATACGTTAACCACACTGGTAAATTTGTTGCGGTTCCCATAAGAGCAGTGCTACTCTTAAAATAAGCCTGTGGAGTATGGACCATGGGCCATGGGAAACCGCGTCCATTTGTGGGCCCATGTAAAGTACAATTTTTCAAATTACAGCAGTGATCATAAAAATCACATTCCATAGGTTATCCCATGGATACAAGCATGTAGGTTTACCATTTTTCTTCTCATAAATCAAGCCAAAAAGGTTAGAAGATTTGTACAACATCATTTAATTACATCAACTAGGCAGAAAAGATTAAGCTATAAAATCAAACCGTAATAAGTCAACATATACTTTCAATACACGGCCTTGCCCAAAGAATCACCTTCCATAGGCTATCCCGTGGATATAAGCCTTAAGTTTAGCATTTTTCTTCTCATAAATTAAGTACAAAAAGGGTAAAAAATATGTGCAAAATCATTTAATCTATAAAATAGCCTAAAGAAAAGATTGAAGCTATAAATTCTAGCCGTAATAAATCCATACATATTAAGCTCAATTCTGCATCGACTTAAAACAAATTATTACAAAAGGATTCCCAACAGCATGAGCATAGCAACTAAACATGACACTTAAGAAATCCTTTTTGTTTTTTGTTTTTTTGTAGAGGTATGCTATATCAACCAAAACCCTTTCATGTTTGCTAAAATTTTAATTTAGAACACTTTGTGGGAAGCCAAAAGATCAAGAAATTTAAGATGCCATTTTCCAAAGCCTATTTTTCTGAAACAGGCAAAAGAAAAAATTCTCACTCAATCGTATGATTTGGTAAATTAGTCCATGCTGAAAAACCAAATTGGACCGTTAAAATGGGACAGAGAAAGTAGTAAGTTACAGTACTGTAGACAACTTACAGAGATAGAAATTTTCAGATAAATCCTATGCCTTTTTCAGCTAAAATAAGTCCAAGGGGAGAAGGTCCACAGAAGAAGATCCTTGCCAATATGGTCCATAGGAGGTATTTGTTATGGAAGGTGGGGCAACTCTAATTGGGTAAAGAGGAGAAGAAGCTATTAAAGAAGACGACCACTCTCCGATTCCTCGACTTTTCATTCATCATAACCATAGTGACAAATTCCGGATTCGGGTTCAATTTAGTGAGGAATCGTGTCGGTTCGGCATGGGAAAACCAGCATACTAGAAAACAGTGAAAAAAGTTACATCTGATAACCAGTGCAACCTGTGAGTTAATATCCCTTGGTCTATGCGATATCAAAAAGGCAAATTACAATCTATATGCACCAAAATCAAGAGATAGAACATGTGAATTACAATTTTTATAGCAGTTACAATCTCTACAATTATAGTAGCAAAAAGAAAAAATAATACAGTAGTTACAATCCATGGCAGTACAAGCCTATAGCCAAACGAATCCCATGTCTAATTACTAAATCAAAAGCAACCTTTCCATGCTCTGTTCAAGCAAATACAACCTTTTATAGAGAGTAGAACAAGATACTGAAAATCCTATGTGCATAAAGGAAGAAATGTCTCAAAGGTCACAACTTGAAAATCTATAACGTTCTAACAGCAAGCAGCATTCGAATGTAAGCATGTTTACCACTAACATGATGCATCAATAATCATCTACTTGGAAAAAAAATTTATTCGATTCAATTAGACACATGGTCACAATGTTTCGATTTCGGTTCTTTTGGTGGGATGCTATTTCGTTTTATTTCGTTTAGTTTCAGATAAGTTTTAGATAAGTTTCGCTAGTGTAAAAAATAGTGAAACATGACTTAAATAAAAAGATTTAGGTCATTATAACAAATTGAATAAAAAAAAGCAACACCCACGAAATGTTCATGGTTGATTAGGGTCACAAACACGACTCTGAGCCTGAAATCCCATCTAGATGCTCATAGCTTGATCTCAGAGACTAAGAAGGGACAGCAACATAACAGCAAAAACACGAACAGCCACTGCATCATCTTCCTCGTAATTAATTTTTCCAATAAGACATCCAATCTTATTCAAACCAAATCCACCTCCGCAGTCAATCATTGGAAAAGAACATATTTTAAGCACTCTTACAATCAAACAGAAAAGACATAACCATTTACATTATAAACCAAAATCACATGTGAATTAAGCATGATAATCCAAAAAACACCACTTTCATGATCAACACAGCACAGACAAGCATAAAAAAACCTCAAACCTCTTAGCAATCAACAATGCCCACTTCCAGCCTTCCTTGTCCAGTAATAACACAACCAAGCTAGATGTTCAGCAGCAAACAACCCCAAAGACTCCCCAACCACCGTCCCTCTGCACACAACATAAAAAACCAACAACAATCGGCAATACATGCAAACCATCCAGAACAAAAAACCCTAAGCAAACACCAAACTCCCACAAAAACCAAAAACCCATTAGACAATCATCAAACAAAACCACAGAATCTTGGCTCAAAGAGGCCTTGCACACCAACTGTTGTGGTATTCCGAACTTTCCCCCGCCGAGGAACCACAACAAGGCGATGACCGGATTCCCCAAATCACCAAAAAACCAAAATCCAATCAACCAAGCCCCAAGAACCAAACAAAGAAGCAACCTTTTTGGATGTTATGCCGTCCTTGTGCTGCTTCCCGGCGAAAGATCAGACGCAGCAGAGCCAGGCGAAAACCACGCGAAAATACAAACTTTTTCCGAAAATTCGGGAAACGCTCGACACTTTCAAATTTTGAGCGGCCGAATGCCGTTTCAACGAAATTTTGTATTTTTTGCGAAAAGTTCGGAAACTTTTTGCAAACTTTTGAGTGTATTTTGCATGCCATGCTGGCCGTGTATTCCACCATTTACGAACTTATACGTTAGTCGTTAGGGTCTACAACTAACGTGTAAGTTGGTGAATGGTGGAATACACGGACGGTGTGGTGTGCAAAATACACTGATAAATGTCTCAACTAAAGCACCCCCCAACCCATTACTCGGGTGCTCAACAAGTGAAAACCAAAAAAAAGGGCCAAACTCGAAGCGGCAAAAATTCGGCGAATAATTGGATTTGGTGGTATTTCTCCGAATTGGTGAAATTTGTTACTATGATCATCACTAGCTGAGGATTAGAACATCACCTATTGCATTAAACAGAGAAGCTAAATATGCCTAAATAATTAATCCTAAAGCCCATTAACACTAGTTAAAGAGAAATTATATACAAATAACAAATGCCACTAACTTCCTAATGATTAATACTCCATCTGTTCCAAAATACTATATATATTTAGAAATATTCACTATTCTAAAATATTGCATACATTTTGCCAAATCATGTAACTTCCTCTTTTTAAAATTAGAGAAAACTTGGAAAGATTGACTTGAACTTGATTTACGAACGAGCATACAAGTTGGATGGGATATCAGGGAGAAGAAGTCACGTGACTTCTTTATGGGCTTCATGGTCCAATAAAAATGAGATTTTTTTCAAATATACATAGTATTTTGGAATAGAGGGAATAGATCACTTATATAATAAATAAGTGGGCCAAATTGCTAGTAACCAGATGGAGGGTGGGTAATTTTACATCCAAAGGAGACAACATAGTAGTACAGATATTTGTCAACTACGTATTCATATAGACAGAACTATTATGAAAAGAAATCTTCAATTCTGAAATGTTTTCAACTGGGTACTTTAATACCAAAGCGAGGTACATTTTCCTAATTACGTATATTTATCTGGATATTTTTTCTTCACCAGAATTAGGTAAATATTATACTTTGATATATTTTATTATCACAGATTTCTCAACTGATCACTTCCATATCCAAAAACAATTACTTCTTTCATAAAAGACTGTAATACTCCCACTGTTCCAAAATACTATATACATTTGAGAAAATTCTCATTTTTATTGGACAATGAAAACCAAAAGGAAATCATATGACTCTTTCTCCCATATATCCCGTCCAACTCGTATGCTCGTTCATGAACAAAGTTCTAGTCAATCCTTCTAAGTCTCCTCCAATTTTGGAAAGAAGAAGTCACTTGATTTGGCAAAATATACACAATATTTTGGAATAATAATATTTTTAAATGTACATAATATTTTGGAACGGAGGGAGTATAATTTTACAATATAGAGTGTTATATTGAGTTTTTTTTATACCTACGAGGAGACAAGCAGGTGCATTTTCCAATAAGAAGATACTTTTTTTGCATCAGGAGTTTTTAACTAGAGCGAGTACTAAATGCATCTTTCTCAGAAGTGGATGAGTTTTGAGTACTGAAAGTCATCAAACGGGCATTTTTATACTAAAGCTGGGTACAATTTATTAAATAGATATACCGAGAGTAGTGAACTGGGCGTTTTTTCTACCAGATCTAGGTAAACTCCCTTATACCATGACATATTTTTACGATCAAAGAGTTCTCAACTGAGTACTTCTATATCTAAAAAAAATTACCTCTTTCCTAAAAGACTACTAGTTAATAATCCTTCCGTAGCACTTTAATACTCCGACTTGATTTAGTTCATTTTATTTTTCTAATGAGGACACATATTTTTTTACGGAGGGAGGAGGGAGCAACGAGATACTACCTCAGTTCCACTTTAATAGTCCTCCATACCTAGATGTGGGTACATTTTCCCTAAATGATATGATTTCCTAAAAAAGAAACAAATGGGACTACTAATTTGGGATGGAAGAAGTATGTTTCTAAGGTTGAGAGCTTTTTCTGCCAAGTTATTTTATACCTAAACGAAGGTGCATTTTCCTATAACTAAGTATGTTTTTCAGCTAAGCATTGTTTTCATACCTAAAAGTTGGTACATATACTTTCCATATGGAGAAGAATATGATCGGAGCTGCAAAATGATCAAGGAGATGGCATGATCGGCATTAATCAATAGACCCAATTTCACTACAAGAAAAATCACCTTTACTCGAGACCGTCACTCAAAATGGTCACTTTATTGAGATGTAGGGCATACAAAAAAAAGTTCTTTGGTCACGGGCGGGCGACCTTCATTTCTGAGCCCACTGAGCTATCGAGCGTCGGAGTAGGCTGGGAGTCCTCTTTTTTCGTCTCATCGGAAATCCTTATGCCTGCCTCGCCCAAAATTAAATAAACGGTTTATCTAATTTTGGTACAATATTTTAGTAATAGTCTCGATTAAAAGTGAGGGTCCCCTCTTGGGTAACTCTCATGTGCTTTTAAGAATTTGTGGGGGTATCCCTCGTGTTTTTCCCAGTTTCCCTCCTCCCCCATGTTTCTGATATTTTCAATTTGGCACTCGGATTTTGGTGGTGTTGGGAAGAGGTACCTCCTCAACCTTCTCCTTTTTCTTTTTTTTTTTATTTTCCCTTTCTTTGACAACATTCCACATTGACAACTTGGCAAGTAGGAGTGGAATAATTTTCAGGATGATGCGTAGAAAAAGTACTCCCTCGGTAGAAAAAAATCCTCGCAGCAATTGAAAATGCATTTCAATTATTGGCTTGTAGGGCCCTACAATGTATGCTCACAAGGAATTGAGGATCTATTGGCCTATAAAGCAAATCTGGTCATTTAATCTGGATCCATAATTGTTCAAATGCAACCAATTTTTTTTAGACAGATGAAATAATAAAAATTTAGGTCATTTTGGTCAAAAAAGGGTTTCCTAGTCGTTAGAACCTAACTACCCTATCTAACCATCAATCCCCTCAAGTATGCACGTCTCACACAATTTATGCACTTGGTAGGTCAGGATGTAGTCTATGTGGGTGGCCAATGGATTGAGGGTTTGAAATAACATTCTAAGTCTTGGCTAAGTAAAAAGAGTAATAACAGTCAGGTTAAGTAAGCTATAAAAAGGTAAGTCTACTCATTTTACACTATTTTTTTTGACAAATAATCAATTCCCAACTATTCATAAATATAAATAAAATAACATTATAAAAAGATATATAACTTGAAAGTTGTTGCTAAAAGCACTAGGCCCCCATTGGCAACAAATTTGTGGTCCATTCATAATCCATATGCTATTTATGGTCTATTCGGAATAATCATGTTTGGATGCAACTTTTTATGTCTACTTTATTTTCTCTACAAAGAGTTTTTTCGTTTGGTAACACAAAGCATAAAATTTTATCAGTGAGGGAAATTTTTTCAGATGACTTTTCCTTTAAAATGATTATTTAAATTTTTAAGCAGAATAATCGCAAAACTGTCGCTAAAACTCGATAGTGTTAAGTTAGTGGAAATAAAGGTATGAATATACATATATATATAGCTAATAATAATTTCACTTGTAACCCTTTACCTCTATAAAAATATATATATATATATATATATATATATATATATATATTAAAAAATTGCACTAAATGTATCTTAATATCCTTATTGTTCACACCTCCTCCGGTGCATTTGCGTCGCTCTCCTTAGTACCAACCACACCCATTTAACAGCCACATCAACCATCCTCCCCTTGTTAATATAGCATGGGGCCTCGACCTCCTTGCCGACCTCGATTGTAGAAGGGTCGAGGAGGGGCAATCTTAGGAGGGGTTGAACAAAAAAACTAAGCTACCAAGCTTGAAAACTTATGGGGGTTTAAGTGCACTCTCCGTCCGATGAAGCCTGTTTACATTTGAAAAATTACAGATCCATCATTACATGTCTGATTTTATATATTTTGAAACTTGAAGAGGTCTATGCCTAATTTTGATATAAACCAAGGGGGTAAAAAGTTGTTTTCTAAGGGGCCATTTGGGGCGTGATTAAAAGCAAAACATCCAGATACAGTGTAGCATCTGGATATTTTATATATCCAGCTGGATGTATAAAAGTTCACATGGATGCTACAGTATATATCCAATATCCAGTCTGGATATTTTTGCAATAATCACGCCCCAAACGGCCCCTAAATGCCGTTACAAAAAACAAGGGGGTGTGAATGCCAAAAAGCAAAAAGGAGCCTTTACTTTCCTCTCACATTTCCCATTTTCCATTTTCCATTTTGGGTGCTTCAGAGAAAGCTCGCTCCTCTAGCTTACGAGAGCTCCGGAAAGTCGAATGTCGCAGCTCCGAGTCCTCAAACCCCCACTCCCGCCATGCCCCCCGCCGGCGCCGGTGCACGCCCGCGAGTTCCGCGCCATTTTTCAAATCCCCCTCCGCAAGTCCGGTGCCCGGGCGACCTTCCCGCCATTTTTACTGAAGTCCCCCGCAGGATGCGCCGGCGCCGTCGCGGAGAGGTTTGCGGGTCCCCGGAGCTCGTCTGACTGCTGCGGCAGTGGTGGCGGGGGGAGGGGGGCTGCGGGAGGCGGGGGGAAGGTTGTGGATTTGGCCACTCTGGGGAATCTGTGCGTGGATATTGTGCTCGGCGTGCCGCAGCTGCCGCCGAAGCCGAAGGATGAGCGGCAAGCCTATATGGATGGGCTCGCCGCGTCTCGCCCAGATAAGGTTCCGAGAATTCTTGTGTGTTTTTGTTTCTTGTTTGCTAGTTGAAGCTCTTCCAATTACTAAATTTGCTTAGTAAATGAATGCTTTGAAGTATCTAAGTGAACTCTCTCTCTTTTTCGTTGTGATGTTCGGCGGAATTGGTAGTGAATCCACTTGTTGTCAACAATTTTAAATACTGTTGGGAAAAGAGGCTATACTTGATTATGATTATGATTAGATTATGATTTTTTTAGAGTGGTTAATTTCCAGTTTCTTTTAGTTGTCATTTTTTTTAGAGATGTAGAAAATGCGAGGCATCTAATTTCATCCCTTATATTGGCGTAGGAACTATGAATTTATTTTTGATGGAAACTTAAAGTTAACAGCAATTTTGGGACTGGGATACGGCTTAAGTGATTGAGAGGATTCTTTACTTTCTTCAGTGGTTCTCTCCTTTTGTAGTGATGCAAACGTTGCAATATCGGTCTCAGTAGATCTCGGTCGGCCTAAAATAAAGTTATCGGAGAGATCTTGAAGAAATCAGGAAAATGATCTTGATGATAGTAAATTGTAACCTCATGCACAAAGTTGGTGTATATGAGTATTTAAAATTT